>JACXGJ010001621.1:0-79657 GCA_016801105.1 Esox niger | reverse complement strand
TGTGTGTGTGTGTGTGTGTGTGTGTGTGTGTGTGTGTGTGTGTTCACTTTGCATGCCTGTGTGTGTGTGTGTGTGTGTGTGTGTGTGTGTGTGTTCACTTTGCATGCCTCTGGGTGTGTGTGTGTGCACCCACACGTTTATGCAGTGTCTCAGCATGGTTATGCATTAAATTAATCTGATTCAAGTGATATTGTCGGGTCCATGACGTCATCTGGTTTGAAGTCCGGGTCTGATGTCTCTACAGGCGTCTGACCTGTACCGGTGAACTGGGTCCAGAGTGGCCAGCTATCTACCTGTCCCAACAACAACACTTTCACCCAGGCTCATCAGCCAGTCCTAGCCCAATCACAACTCCCCCAACGGGGAAATACCGACTCGGGACAGAAATCCTCCAGATGGAATGAGGAGAGCAGATTGAGCAGAAGATGTGACATCATGTCCCTTCTGTGATGCTGAGCTGTTGATTGTGGTTTGTCTGGCCCAGTGAACATAATAAGCATTGTGTGAAGATTTGGATTAGCCATTAACACATGGTCATATACAGGGTGGATCCCAGTGGTTCAAACTCTTACTGGCTGACTTGTGAAGAAGCGATTGGTCCGGATGCCTTTTCCTTCCATGAGCCTGCCACTGTCTACACCCCAGTAGTCATCCCCTCCATTGGTCCTTAATGTCTACACCCCAGTAGTCATCCCCTCCATTGGTCTTTACTGTCTACACCCCAGTAGTCATCCCCTCCATTGGTCTTTACTGTCTACACCCCAGTAGTCATCCCCTCCATTGGTCCTTAATGTCTACACCCCAGGGGTCATCCCCTCCATTGGTCCTTAATGTCTACACCCCAATGGTCATCCCTTCCATTGGTCCTTACTGTCTACACCCCAGTAGTCATCCCTTCCATTGGTCCTTAATGTCTACACTCCAGTAGTCATCCCTTCCATTGGTCCTTAATGTCTACACTCCAGTAGTCATCCCTTCCATTGGTCCTAACTGTCTACACCCCAGTGGTCATCCCTTCCATTGGTCCTTACTGTCTACACCCCAGTGGTCATCCCTTCCATTGGTCCTTACTGTCTACACCCCAGGGGTCATCCCTTCCATTGGTCCTTATTGTCTACACTGCAATAGTCATCCCCTCCCTCTGGCCTAGCAGTCCCTCAAAACATTCTCAATGGTTTGTCTTCATTTAAGCTGCTTTAGATCTTAACATCACATCTTCATAAAGCCCTCATAAGACCACAGAACTTGTTTATCAGATAGTTCCACCTCTGATCGTGTGACTGGCCCTCAGCAGTAGATCCGTGCAATCTGGAGCAAGTCTTCTCTTCCTTCTTGCATAGATGTCCCGGGTCAGGACAATAATGTTGAGCCTCCATGACTGTCTGACAGCTGACTGTGTGTCTCTCATGCAGTGCCTCCAGTTGTCAAGTAGGAAACATCTCATACCACTTCAAATAAGCCAGTCAGCATTGACTTAATTGGTGAGGGTTTTAGAAATGTTTTGTTTTGTAGAAGACTTATTGTAGTTCTTGTTCAGCCCTTTCTGGATCCTAGACTAGTAACATCAACATTCCTCAACCCTTCCTGTGTTTTCCAGACCTAACAACCACAGGTCTGCATCGACGTGATGCTCAGACATCACGTCGATGCAGACCTGAGGCTGTTATCAGCTTGTCCTTTTAGATTTAGAAATGTTGATCGTATTGTCATGTCAACCTATCTCCTTTCAGTAATATGCTGATGTAGTTGGCATTGACATTCTCTACTTTTCTGTCTGTCTGTACATCCCTCCCACCCTGACCCCTCTACCTGTCCCCCACTCCTCCCTCCGCTTCCCTCCATTAGATCCTCCCACCACCTCCATGCCTTCCACCTCCCCTGCTCCTGTTTTAACGGGTTCTGACTCCTCCTCCACCTCTGTGGGAGACAAGCGACGGGTCCACTTCACCTCTCCCACTCTTGCAGCCCTGCCGCCCGACAACCACCTTGGCACCATCGTGGGTGGGGCTGTGGGCGGAGCCATGTTCCTCTTGCTGTTGCTGGTGCTGGGAGGGGTCTGTTACCTACGACAACGGCAGACCTTCCGCGGAGACTACTACACGAAGCAGTACATAGGGCCTTCGGACATGCAGAAGGCTCCGCCTCCACAGCCCCGTCTTCACTCTCCAAAGCCCGCCAACGCCGTCTATGTGGACAAGGACCGCGAAGAATGGGGCGACCGCGAGCGCAACCACGAGCGAGACCGCGAGCGACTCCACCTGCATCAGACGCCGCCGGCGGCCATTAGCAACCACAGAGAGCCGAGTGGCCGCACGAGGGCGCTGCGGAACGGGGATCAGCGTGGCCATGAACACCTGCACGGTTACCCCAGCCCCCACCAGACGGGCCATGCCAGATACACCGCCCCGGCACGCCCGCTCAGTAACGGCTCCCCCTACCTGTCGGATGACTGCTACGAGAGCGGCGCTGAGGGCGACTACGTGTCCCATACGGATGGCTCCGTGATCTCACGCCGGGAGTGGTACGTCTGAGCCCGCAGGAGTGCTGCACTGACAACAGACTGCCTTTATGGGGAAGTGACCACAGTGCACTAATCACGAGAGGAATCATACCTTATTGAACGAGCCAGAACATTCTGCTACTCTGTCCGTCTTCCTCTGGAGCTGTCATCAGTGTGGACGTGTAGTTCCTTATCTTTTTTCAACATGGTTTGTCATTTCGAAAAGGATGTCGGTTCTGGTGGAAGATGTGTGGATGCCCAGTCGCTGTGGCCATGCCTTCCTTCTGCACAGGACAACTTTGTGTTAACCGGTTTAATGTAGGTTTGGGTCACGGCTCACTGCACACTCTACTAGGCCTACCTTCTGGTATTGTTTTGATTGCAAGCATGCGATTTTTTTGCTGAAAAAAATTATATTTTCACACAAAGAAAGCACTCCTGCGCTATTTCTGTTCACAATTCTTGAAATGAAGTCAAATACTTTGAAGAGAATCAGATGAATTTTTTGACTTCTTGTTGACAATAGTTTGATATTTGTAATAATTTGTCGAGTATCCACTTTCTGTTAAATGTTTTGACAGGAATAGTCTTGTAAATGGGGGCATTCATTCCTCAAAAAAGATGGCGGAAAAAAAGAACTATGTTTTATACTCACAAAGGGAAATTGATTGGGCAGATTTCTGGCACACAGGGAATTAATTGTTACAGTAAGTTGATAGCATTAATTCAAATCTGAATGTTATGTGCTTGTCTTCATATCTGTATGACAGTTTATTATTGGTGCCATTGCCAACTTATTAGTGTTGTCAGATAGCATTATATTTCACTAGTGTTGTCAGATAGCATTATATGTCACTGGTGTTGTCAGATAGCATTATATGCTGTCATTGCAGCAAGATGTCATTGGTAGGACTATGTCTGCAATGTTCTGTGTCAGTGTGGTTGTCAGCCCTGTAGTCTCTGAAGCACTAGCAGCAATGAAAACTATTAGGTAAAACAAAGTATTCCTTGTGTATGACATTTTCATACCCTGTTTTTCTCCCCTTAATAGAAGGAAAAATTAGATTAGAGCTCCCTGTTCCCAGATTTGGGAGTGGATGTAGTGTTATGTTCAGGAGCCACACGCATTCTGTAAGAGCACCGTCTCGTCTATTTATTTGTGCTTTTCTATTTGTTGTTATGTGAAATATATCCAAAACACCCATAGTAATAGTATACTGTTTATAGAGCCTTTTCATTTGGAAAGCCATCTGGTAAAGGTGAATGGGGCAAACAATTCTACTTGAGTTTTGTTATTTCATCTGTGATACTGTGAAGTAAATAGAGAATGATTCTCTGTTGTCTAGTGAGAAGTCCTCTCACTGTTCTGGGTTCAGTTCTGAAACGGTGCCTTATCCCAGAAGAGCAGTGAAGTGACTAGTGAAGTCATTCAAAAAGACACTATGATAATATTGTTATTTTTGCTGACAGAGGTGCAAGATCTCTTTGGATCACTGAATGATACTTTTTCTTCCCTATATAGTGATTCTCTTTGTCACATCCTCTTTTCTCTCCTGTTTTTTAACCAAGAAGTTTGACAATAGCATTTGTTTGCTCACACATTGAATGACCTTTGCAACATTGCAGTTGCAAAACACCTGAACAAAGCTATCCTAAGCTTAAATATGATATTATTGTACAGTGCAGTTCCTACATTGTTTTTCATTTTTTTGAGGGATTACCAGATTTTAGGTTTTCTTTAGTTCTTGTACAGTCTGGACATGAAGAGAAGATTACCCCACCACCTCACCAAGGTCTAACGTTAATCGCATTTGACTTTCTCCTCGCAAGCATCTTCATGCAGTGTTCACCTCATGCTTCTTTTGTATGTAGGAGATGAACTAATGTATCTTTATAAAAAGGTTTAATGCAAGAGAAAATAAAAATCACATGCTGTATCATCAATGACAACATGCATTGTTTTGTAAATCTTTTTTGAGATACTTTGTTTTAAATAAAGCACCTTTTTTCTGTGAGTTGCTTTTCCTGACTGATCTGAGCTCCTAGACGAAGCCCCTCCACCAGCTACTGCATTCCCAAAAGGATCATTCTCCTCTCTGTGTACTTCAAGGTGACATCATCTTTAGCTCGCTCACTGTACAGCGGGAGCAGTGTTGAATCAGTAGCTCCCGCTCGTCTATATCATGCCCCTGCCACTTTCACAAGCCAGTATTTCAATATGTGATTCAATTAGAATCTCCATCAGATTTTTGACAAAGTCAGCGGAGAATGTATTCCCTCTCCCCTGTCTGCTTCCCTTGTCCTCTCCCCTGTCTGCTTCCCTTGTCCTCTCCCCTGTCTGCTTCCCTTGTCCTCTCCCCTGTCTGCTTCCCTGGTCCTCTCCCCTGTCTGCTTCCCTGGTCCTCTCCCCTGTCTGCTTCCCTGGTCCTCTCCCCTGTCTAGTGGAATTGCCCCCTGATCCCCTAGACAGCCTGCCTCCTTTGTGATTCCCCCAGTGTGTCTAGTGTTTCACAGCTGGTGAAATCAAACGCTTAGTGTTTGTCTGCCCCCTCTTCGGGCCATTGACTCTGTCCCCATGGCAACAGTCTCATCGGAAGCTGGGCTCCCTCAGGGCTACACCCCCTGTACCTGCGGCTGGGGGGGGGGGGGGTTAGAGGTTCTTTAAAACGAGGTTAAATGAGAGAATTGGCCATCAGACCTGAAATGTCCCATTATAATAAGCTGCTTGTTGCATTGAGGGGGCTCTGCAAGATAGCAGGTCATATGTGACCTTGGTATTGTGTGGAGTGTCATCTCAACAAACCATTTCCTAAAACACTTCTTTCAGTAGAATGTCTTCAAGGTCTCATTCACCTTGGATTGTAACAGGCCTTATTTTATTGGTCTGCCTGGCCTGTTGATTTAACACCCTCTTCAGCTGTAATGATTTTTTGTCTGTTATGTTTGAATTACGTAGAAGTCCCATTAAAGAAAATCTATTAATTGATTTGTCTTATCACCTTCACCAGATATAAGGAGATTCTAGGCATGCTTTAAAAAGAGTCAACCCACACAGCAGTTAGTAGAGTAGCCCGTAATCGAAATGAATGCTGAAGCATTGAATTCAGTAATCCGTTTTAACATTAATATGGTGGTTGACAAACGGTACTCTGCTGCTAACGGCTGCTGTATGTGAAAGCTGGGCCGACTCCAGGCATAAGTTGGTCTCTTAGGGCCCCCGATTGCTAGGGGGCCTTTGACTGCTAGGGAGCCCCGAACTGGTGGGGAGAGGGGGCCCCGACTGAAATTTGCTTAGGGCCGCCGATGGCTAGAGCCGGCAGTGTGCAGGATCAGAAACCAACTCGCCAACCATGTGACCATGCTGTTGACACTTCAACACACCACCTTCATGGTGTGATCAATCATCTCTGGGGCCTTGGTTCGCCCTGACCTAGCTTGAGAAAACAGTAGGTTAAGGTTGTAAACTTCTGCTTTCTTATGGCTTTTGAAGGTATTTGAGATGCCTCGGTCTTTCAGCTCTTAATGGAAGACTTCAGGATTTTGCTTAGGAGGCTTTTTAGAAGCAGATGCACAGTTCCATATCATTTCTAGGTCTCTGCATCCAGTGCGACAAGCACTAGAAGTCTATTACATAAAACAGTTTACAATACCTCCTTATAATTGCAGGCAGAGACCCGGCTGTCATTCACAAGTTAACCTGACTTCAGAAGTGGATGAAAGCCTTCACTGCCAACACCCTGAAGCGTCCCGTTAATACTGTTCTGAGACCAGTGGATTACGAGACTTAAGATTCTGAGAGTAAATTAACCTTCTACTTCAGTCTGGTTCTGTCAATCTGAGTGAAAAGGTGTTGTTCAAGCATGGACTACGCTAAAAGGACACAGGATTATTGTGATCCTCCCGCCAACCCTCTCCCCTGCCGACGTCACTCTTGACTCTGGCACTACCACACCGGTCAGTTCAGGTTAAAAGCTGTATCTCTGTCAGACAAGCTTTAACTGAAGTGGGCGGAGAGAAACAAGTCTTAAGGTCATTGTGCTTGAGTCATCATCTGTTGTCATGGTTATCAATGAGAAGTTTCTATGCCCTTTCAAGGACCATCTGACAAATACCGCCTCTTCTTTTCCTCATGCTGTCTCACTCAAGAAGAGCCTTGTGTTCCTCGCTGCTCTTTAGTGAAGTGTGATCTCAATGTCCCCTACTTTTTGTCATGTGAGGTGTGACTGAAGAGGAGGGAGGTGGGGGAGGAGGGTTGGGTGCACACAGAGGTCGACCCAAGTTTGCACACTACTTGTACATGGTAATTGAGTAGTTTGCTCGTAAGTTGTTTCTAAAGCATAAGCAAAGGAAATGGATATGGCTGTTCCATGAAGTCTTTGTACTTATTTGTCTTTAGACATTTCTGGTAAGCTAACCGCATATAGACATCTTGATAGTTGGACTTACCATTCATTACTAAGGATTGTGATTGTTTTAGGACTTATGTAGGTCTGAAAAAATATTTATTTCAAATGATTTGTCTTTACTGCATTTTGTTTTTGTATCAAGAGACCTTTAGAAACCTGTGTTGGTGACTCAGATTTGTTATCCTTGAGCTCTTGCGTTTCAGAATGTCATTTACTTGTTTGTTGCTCAATCAGTTCGGGGGCTAAATGGACATACTTCTACTCAGGGCTAACAATGCTTTCAAGAAGCCCCATGCAATGCAATGAATTGAATCCTTAAATGGCTTATCCAAACAAAAGCACACCTTACTATAGTAAAAAAGTAACTGTGGTTGGCATTCTGGCTTGTTTAATAAAAAAAAGTTTCAGACTTTCAAGTTGGGTCACCCAAACCATGTGAAACAATGTTGGTTTGATCCCTCAACCTTAAACCTTTCAAGAGATTCTGTTTTCATGGGTTCATTAATGCTAATTATGCTAATTGATTGTACACACATTAATATAGTCATAGTTGACACATTTATGACCTAAGTTGGGATTTTGAAAACATGTGAAACAAAGTTATTTTTTCTCACAGTCAAGATACTGTTAGTGGTTTAATAAAGGCTCATTATGCAACTTACACTAACTGATATAGTCATGGTTGATCCCCATTTAGGAGTTTTAAGTAGGATAGCAATTAATTTAATCTTGAATAATTCAATGGATACTGTTTCGGCTTACTTAAAACAAAACCATGCAAGTTCATACAATCATTGCTAATGAACAGTAAAGGATTTTTTGTTGGGTTAGTACACCCTAAACATACGTAACACTGTTTGGTGTCTGTAGCATGAACGGTCCAGGAGGCTTTGTTAATTGTCAAATTACGGTCATTAAAATAGATATAGTTAATACATGTTTAGAGCATTTAAGTTGTGATCGCCTAAACATTTGAAACAGAGCTGATTTGGTTCATGATATGCTGTTTTAGGGTAAACTCATGCTAATTATATAAATTAATTATGCAAATTAGTGTAGTCAGAAGTTGAATTGTACATTGGGACAGCTGACATGTCAAACAGAGTTGGTTTGGTCTCCCTAGCTTGAACAGTTCAAGAGATAACATCAGACGGGTTAATTTACATTAATGATCTCTTTGTAAAAAAAATGTGCAGCAATTTTGTTAATGTCCGAGATTAATACAGTAACAGGCAATACTAGTTTAAGAAAGACAAGTTGGGATAGCCTAAATGTGGTTTCTCCACGTGAAGTAGATAGAGATACAGATAACTAGAAAATGTATCTACACAATAATACCAAAGTCAGTATCAGCATGTAAAGTAGTTATTTGGTAAAATCACAACCAACTCTATACTTACTTACTTGACAGTATAGATGGATGTGTTCATGACCGTTATGCTCACACCATTTACTAGCTGATTTTGTTTTGAATGCAGTTTGAAATGTGATAGTATCTTGCCCCCATCTATATTGACCAGAATATGCAGCTGTGCTGGGTTATTACCTGTTCTCCTAATTTAGTAGGTGGACCATTTAGAAGTTTCATGTCATTAGTATCCAAAACAACTCTATGCCCATTACCAGTCTTTTACATATCTATTTATAACCTGATGACGTCCTGCAGGCATGACACTTGACTTTCTTTGAACCCTGTTGTATTTCTGTATTGGTGATGGTTCTTTCATTTGCCATCTTAGTCATTTAGCGGACATTCTTATCCCGCGGGTCTGACTGAGCTTTCCATGCCACTAACTACAGCGACCACTAAACCAGGCCTCTGTCTGACCGGCCTTGTGCAGATTGTTAACGCCCTCAGGTTGTATGGTTCTATTAAGTTGAATGAATCTCTGATAATCATTATCATAGAGAATCCTCTCTCTGGGCTGCCAACAGGGAGGGAATGAACGTGATGTGATCTGATGAACAGGGAGGTGGCCTGACCACTCGTAGCATTCACAGTAGCTGTGCGGGAGAGTAATAGAGATATGTAGAATACGATGGAGGAAGGCTTAGGTTCACAGTGAATGAGGCCCAATGAGTATGGAACACTGTAGGAAACAGTCTAAAATCATCCATCTAATCTGTTTTATATCATCCATCTGTTCTGTTTCATATCATCCATCTTTTCTGTCAGTTCTGTTTCATATCATCCATCTTTTCTGTCAGTTCTATTTAATCTCATCAATCTGTTTTGTGTTATATCATCCATCTAATCTGTTTTATATCGTCCATCTGTTCTGTTTGTTCTGTTTCATATCATCAGTCTGTTCTGTTGTTTCCTATCGTCATCAGTCTGTTCTGTTGTTTCATTTGATCATCAGTCTGTTCTGTTGTTTCATATCATCATCAGTCTGTTCTGTTGTATCATATCATCATCAGTCTGTTCTGTTGTTTCCTATCATCAGTCTGTTCTGTTTTGTTTCATATCATCAGTCTGTTTTCTGTTGTTTCCTATCATCATCAGTCTGTTCTGTTGTTTCATTTCATCATCAGTCTGTTCTGTTGTTTCATATCATCATCAGTCTGTTCTGTTGTTTCATATCATCATCAGTCTGTTCTGTTGTTTCATATCATCAGTCTGTTCTGTTGTTTTATATCATCATCAGTCTGTTCTGTTGTTTCATATCATCATCAGTCTGTTCTGTTTCATGTCATCATCAGTCTGTTCTGTTTCATATCGTCAGTCTGTTCTGTTGTTTCATATCATCAGTCTGTTCTGTTTCATATCATCAGTCTGTTCTGTTGTTTCATATCATCAGTCTGTTTTCTGTTGTAGACCAGTCTCAGGAAAAGAGGTCCAACTCTGTTGCCGTGGCAGGAGCAGTGATGGGTGCAGTCCTCGCCCTTTTCCTCATAGCCGTCTTCACCATCGTCATCCTCACAGCACGGAAGACCTCGCCCCCGGCATACACAGACAAAGTGTGAGTTGTTGTTCAATTCATCGTTAATTCATTAATCAGTTAACATATAGTCAACCGATGTGATGTGTGACTGTTTCATATCAGCATGTTACCTGACACCCCAAGGTCTTTCCTGAACATGTACTGCCTTTTGAGTGACTCCACTGCAGTGTACCATAAAATGGAGTCTGGTGCAGGAAGTTCGAAAGGTGGGGCTACAAGGTTGAGGGGTGACCTGTGATTGCAGTCTTGGCAGGAGTCCCCTGTCTTGTTTCGCTGAGTATGTTTTTATGCATAGACCTTCCCTCATGTTAACGTTGCAGTAAGGAGAAAAAGGGAACTTTTAACGTAAATCATTTATATGAGTTTGGTCACTCCCTTCCCAAGAGGACTGTGAGTGACACCTGACATTGTGTGTTCATGTACCAGTTTATCGGTCATATCCTGTAGCCATGATGTACAGTACTGAAGTCTGTTCACTTCTGGATAGTATAACCACCATAGGTCTAGGTAAAGAAAGCATTAGCAAAAACAGAAGAGCTCAAAATGATAAAAATAGAACAGTGCAGGAAGGCACTCAACATTTACATCATACGCCAGGAAAGTGGATTCTAGTGATGCCTGAGAGGAAGTGGTTAATATCATAATTCTTTAGTCATATCAGGGTATCCTTCTCTCCTCCACTGAGGATGTTTTATGACCTACACGCAAACAGTGAGTCACAGACAAACAGAAACACTATGTTTTTCATGACATACACACAGACAGGCTTGCAGACAAACATAAAACATTGTGTTACAGACGCATGCAAACAGATCGACAAATACAAAATATTTAAGTATTGAAATGGTGGCACCCTTATTTTCAGTACTTTGTGCACCCTCCCCTTTCAAGGATGATGGCTATGGGCCTTTTTCTTATACCTTTTTAAACGGAATTAGAGAACACATTGTCAGGGATCTTAGACAGGTACTCCATTCTGTACCTTAGCAGTTCCTTGAGATCCTTCAGCCTTCTATTTACACCAGAAGTCTGTAGACTGAATTGGCTGTAAGATCCACTTGCAAAACATGTCCTGATACTTAACAGAGTTTATAATACATCCTCACTTTAACAAGTGCAAGTGTCAGTAACGTACTGCAAGTGTCGGTAACGTACTGTAAGTGTCGGTAACGAACTCCAAGTGTCGGTAACGTACTGCAAGTGTCGGTAACGTACTGCAAGTGAAGTCTGTAGACTGAATTGGCTGGAAGATCCACTTGCAAAACATGTCCTGATACTTAACAGAGTTTATAATACATCCTCACTTTAACAAGTGCAAGTGTCAGTAACGAACTCCAAGTGTCAGTAACGAATCCAAGTGTCGGTAACGTACTGCAAGTGTCGGTAACGTACTGCAAGTTTCGGTAACGTACTGCAAGTGTCGGTAACGTACTGCAAGTGTCGGTAACGTACTGCAAGTGTCGGTAATGTACTGCAACTGTCGGTAACGTACTGCAAGTGTCAGTAACGTACTGCAAGTGCAAGTGTCGGTAACGTACTGCAAGTGTCAGTAACGAACGCCAGTGGTTTAGACTTGGTGACACCAAGATGCAACAAAGTTCAGTAACTCTCCAACTGCGGTTTTTGGACTATTTTTTTAACCAATTAACCATTTTCCTCAATGTGTGTGAGGGCAGGATTTACTTGTGTCATCTCTGCCAGGCAGGTTTAACACTGTTCAAATTTAACTTCTCAGTTTTTGCCCTAATACTGATAACAGACATGTCATTTTTTTAGCAATTTCTTTCTACCGACTATCTGATTCGTGAAGGTCAACAACTATTCTTATTACATTGGGAGTTTTTTTTTACCCTTTTCCGTGGTGATTGAAGAATCATGGATTGTACACGATATCTCGTTTTTATTCTGTGAAACAGTAAGCCACTGATGGTGACAATACACCATAATACTGAAGTCAAATGATAATAAGTAATTGATTTTGTTTCATAAAATTTAAAATAATCCATGGTTTCTTGTTTAAGTATTAGGATAAAAGAACATATTTTCCCATATTTGAGCATAAAATACATTTCGTTGTTGTCTGCAATTCATTACGCACCAAATCAAAACGGAGAGCTATAACCAGTCTACCATCCAGTTGACACATAATTTCCCAATACAGGATGTGAAGCAAAACAACGTAGCATGTGTTTCTCATTGGTTTATTACAGCATAGATCCGGCATGGTTATCCCCATAGGGATTACATCATCTCTGTTTGCCTCTTTTTTTTCAAGGGCCTCCTCAATCCCACACCTTCCGTGCCTGCATTTCCTCAACATCCATTCACAGATTCAGGTTCTAACACCCGGGACAAGCTGGCCAATCAGCCACTTTGTACCATGGCAGTGTGCGGTCCCTAACAGACCGTCATTCCCAGATGATGTTCCCTATGAGAGACATGGAGACACAATGAGCTTAATGTGTCTGATGTCGAAACCAGTCAGTGTGTGGGGCCTTTATATGCCCGCTATGTTTAATACTGTGAAGCAGTGTCCACTGGGTTCCACAAAAAATTACCGCAGTGGGAGTTGCGGAGGTTGAGGTGGTTTTGCTACAAGGCTGTTGTTAATCTGTTATGGTAGCAGCTTAGAAGAAGGGCCAGTAAAGCCTTTCAGGTAGTGGGAGCTATGGTTGTTTGGATGGATCAGGTAGAAAGAATTGACGCATGTGTTTGAGTTGGTGTGTTTGTGTCTGTGACTGCATGTTTGTTTCGGTGTGTGTGTGTTTCAGATTCTGTGTGTGTTTGTGTCTGTGTGTTTGTAGTTGTGTTTCTGTGTGTGTGCCTGCATTTTCTTCCCTGCATGTGAGCATGTGTGTGGTGTGACCCCTTAACCCTCCACTCAAGCCATTTCTTATGAAGAGCATGGGTCAATCCTGTCCATATCCATGATCATAAACCTGAATTGGTTCATTAGCTTTGACATTGATCCCAGTCTTATTAAAGTATTAGGGTAGCAGGTCTAGTTGCTTTGCTAATTTGTCGACTTTGAGTTTCTACAGCCGTTACTCCCCTCTGCCTTGGAGCGGGGAGAGCAGACATTTGCACTGACTGCTGGAGGAAACACTCATACGCCGAGTCATGCCAAAAGAAACACAACACTGATCTGAAACCCAGTATTGAACAGCTGTGTTCCAACGGAACAGACTTTCCGTGCCTTCGTGCACAGGTCCACATACCTCCAGTGCTCAAACCACACCCACACCAGATCCAGCGGGGTGTGTCTGCTCTGCTCTGGGACCTCTCAGGGTGTGTCGGATGCCAAATACAAGGCAGTTGTCCGGAGTGTGACCCTGGCTGTGTCCCTCAGGTTATCCCAGTATGGAGCTGCTGGATGGATCCAGACCTTATCCCTCTCTGTCATCACACACACACACAAACACACATTCAAGCCCAGCTCTTCTCCTAATGGATCAAGTACACTCTGCTGTCCCATAGTCTACTCTGGGAAACACAGGCAAGGTCATTAACTATACATCAGCCAGGTCTCCTCCATGTCACATTAAGTCAGTGAGATGGAGACCGACAGGCTTTTATGACTTGCACTGCTGTGGACTACGTGAGGCCCGTATACTGTAAGGGAGGCACTTTATCTTGATCAGTCCTGACCAAAGGGGGTTGGTCAGTGTTTTGTGAAGCTGGAATTTGAATGAGTGGTTTGGTGGGGGGTAAATCAGCATTCGTGTGTGGAGGGGCTCAGTGGTTTGGGGAGTTGATGTTAAGGGGATACTGGAGTGGAGTATGAAGTGGAAGAAGATTAGGTTGTTTGCCAAGGCCGGCATGAGGTGTGCCTTGACGCAGGGACGGATGTTAACCTAATCATTCTATTTAACTCAGCTTAGCGCCTGTCGATTCTAGCCTATAATTGATTTAATTTACAGCGGAAACCGTTCCTAACACAATATAATTAATCTGGTTCTACCACTTTGCAATTATCTGGTTTGCTGAAGCAAAATAGCATGTCAATAACTGTAACAGGTGTGTGGTGTCCTCGTCTGGTCCAATGTTGAGAATTACAACCAATGTCTTTCTTTTTGTCCTCTCTCCCTGCAGGATTGATCTACCTCCTACACACAAGCCCCCCCCTCCTTACATAGAGAGACCCCCTGCCATCCCTCTGGCTGTTCACGCACCACAGGTGGCCTCCCTGTCACAGGTAAACACTGCATGTTACTAAAACATTATGCATAGAGTTGTTGCTGGAGCAGATGTCATTCCTGGGATAGGTGTTGAAACAATATATAGACATGGAGTTAGGGTCAAGGTTTAGGAGAGGGTTAATGTTGAATCGGAATGTGGATATGAAGATAGTCAGGGTTTAGGAGAGGGTTAATGTTGAATCAGAATGTGGATATGAAGTTAGTCAGGGTTTAGGAGAGGGTTAATGTTGAATCGGAATGTGGATATGAAGTTAGTCAGTGTTTAGGAGAGGGTTAATGTTGAATCAGAATGTGGATATGAAGATAGTCAGGGTTTAGGAGAGGGTTAATGTTGAATCGTGATGTGGATATGAAGTTAGTCAGGGTTTAGGAGAGGGTTAATGTTGAATCAGAATGTGGATATGAAGTTAGTCTGGGTTTAGGAGAGGGTTAATGTTGAATCGGAATGTGGATATGAAGTTAGTCAGGGTTTAGGAGAGGGTTAATGTTGAATCAGAATGTGGATATGAAGTTAGTCAGGGTTTAGGAGAGGGTTAATGTTGAATCAGAATGTGGATATGAAGATAGTCAGGGTTTAGGAGAGGGTTAATGTTGAATCGGAATGTGGATATGAAGTTAGTCTGGGTTTAAGAGAGGGTTAATGTTGAATCGGAATGTGGATATGAAGTTAGTCAGGGTTTAGGAGAGGGTTAATGTTGAATGGTGATGTGGATATGAAGTTATTCAGGGTTTAGGAGAGGGTTAATGTTGAATTGTGATGTGGATATGAAGTTAGGGTCATTGAACTCTATGGCCAGAGAAAAGTCACATTGGACTCGGGTTAGATTAACTCTCTAATTAAAATGCAGGAGCCTGTCTTTAAAATGATTGTGTTATTCGTGAATGACCATGCATCTCTCACTCTCTATTTTTCCAATGTCTCTTGCTCTTCCTCCCTATTTCTCCTTCTTTCACCCCACCCTTCTCCCTTCTGTTACAATCCTAATCTAATTTACTGGTTCATTTAAGAGTGTTTATTAGTATTCAGGTCTGTACAAGGAACCTAATGTCTTTGGCCTGAACCCTACCTTACGTGCCCACACACACAGACACACACACTGGATATAAAAAGTCTACACACCCCTATAAAAATGCCAGGTTTTTGTGATGTAAAACAATGACACAAATATAAATCATATCTGAAGTTTTAACAATTTTAATGTGACCTATAATGTGAACATTTTAATTGAAATACAAACTGACTTTTTGAGAGGGAAAAATAAAAACCTTACAATAACCTGGTTGCATAAGTGTGCACACCCTTTTATATCTGGGGATGTGAATGTGAATCAGAATTAACCAATCACATTCTCAATCACAACTCATGTTAAATAGAAGTCATTACACACCTGCCATCATTTAAATTGACTCTGATTAATCACAAATAATGTTCCATGTTCTAGTAGGAATTTCCTGACATTTTCTTAGTTGCATCTCAGAGCAAAAGCCATGGTCTGCAGAGAGCTTCCAAAGCATCAGAGAGACCTCATTGTTGAAAGATATCAGTCAAGAGAAGGGTACAAAATAATTTCCAAAGCATTAGATATACAATAGAACAAAGTGAAAACAGTCATCATCAAGTGGAGAAAATATGGCACAACAGAGACAGTACAAAGAACTGAACGTCCCTCCAAAATTGATGAAAAGACGAGAAGATAACTGGTCAGGGAGGCTTCCAAGAGGCCTACATCAACATTAAATGAGCTGCAGGAATTTCTTGCAAGTACTGGCTGTGTGCTACATGTGACAACCATCTCACGTATCTTTCATATATATGGGCTATGGGGTAGGGTGGTAAGATGGAAGCCTTTTCTTACAAAAAACATCCAAGCCTGGCTGAAGTTTGCAAAAACAAACATCAAGTCTCCCAAAAACACGTGGGAAAATGTGTTATGGTCTGATGAAAACAAGGTTGAACTTTTTGGCTATAATTCCAAAAGGTATGTTTGGCAGAAAAACAACACTGCACATCACCCAAAGAACACCATACCCACAGTGAAGCATGGTGGTGGCAGCATCATGCTTTGGGGCTGTTTTCCTTCAGCTGGAATCAGGGCCTTAGTCAGGGTGGAGGGAATTATAAACAGTTCCAAATGCCAAACAATTTTTTCACAAAACCTTCAGGTGTTCGTTAGAAAGCTGAAGATGAAGAGGAAGTTCACCTTTCAGCACAACAATGACCCAAAGCACACATCCAAATCCACAAAAGCATGGCTTCACCAGAAGAAGATTAACATTTTGGAATTGCCTAGCCAGAGCCCAGATCTGAAGAGGGCTGTGCACAGGAGATGTCCTCGCAATCTGACAGATTTGGAGTGCTTTTGCAAAGAAGAGTGGGCAAATATTGCCACATCAAGATGTACCATGCTAATATACTCCTACTCAAAAAGACTGAGTGCTGTAATAAAATCAAAAGATTATTCAACAAATTATTAGTTTAAGGGTGTGCACACTTATGTAAGTTCTTTTTAGTTTTTTTTATTTCCTCAAAGATTTCAGTTTGTTTTTCAATTGAATTGTTCATGTTACAGGTCACATTAAAGATGTAAATATTTCTGACATGACTTTTCATTGTCTGGCATTTTAGCAGGGGTGTGTAGACTTTTATTCTTTCATGAGTGTGTAGACTTTTATTCTTTCACCTAACTTAACCCTAACCTCTGGGACCTCTCCGACTGCTACAGAAGTCAGCACTTGTCATGTTTACTTGTAATGTCAGGACTTTTCATTGTAAAGAGGTAGGGAAACAAGTAAACAAAGAGACACACGTACAAGCGGTTTGTTATCTCGGTCTGCAATGTATTTTCTGGCATTTACTGGTTTATTAAATAGAGAAAAGGGTTTTGCTAGTCGGCTTAGCCCCCTGGACCACCCTCAGCCACTTCTCTCAGTTTTCTAATGGGTATCTGTGCATGTGCAGCTACAGAGTCTAGTATTCCCAACAATGGTTGCCGTCTGTCTGGACTACTCTGAGCGAACAGTCATTTCCATCCAATTAACATCCGTCCTCTGAGACCCTCTCAACTGATTCAGTGCCAGCCCTAAACCACATCCTCTTCCACTCACAAATCTTTCATGTGCCGTTTTAGTTGCATATATTTAGGGTTGAAATTAAACGTTTGGAGATTTTTATTTTCAGAATATGATGTTTGTTGTGTATACACGGAGGCACATTGTGTGGTCTTCTATTTTGTGTGTCACAGGCTCGCAGGGCTGAGCGGCGCTTTGAGATGGCAGAGAAAACTCCCGCCAGGCTCATGCACCGTGAACCCCAAAGCCCCTCCCACCAGCCTCTGTCCTATCAGGAGTGGGTGTGTCACCAAAATGGGGCGGATCGCGTCTACATCAACCACCGGGAACACTATGTTTAAAGGACATATACTGAGCCTTGGACCTGTTGATCAATGACTTATACCACCCCAAACCAACCCATGGAGGCTCGGGGTGGCCAGCATTTTTAGACACAGCTCATGATTTGACCAAGCCTTCCTAAATGAGTTTAAACTCCTTTGAGAGAAGCAGTCACCGCCTAAGAAGCAAGACTAATGAGGCTGATGCATAAACTGCTAAGTGTCTCTAAGGAACAACCAACCCAAACACCTCCTCCACTCTCCTCCCCTAAACCACCACACATTGGTTCTGTTCCCAACCACATCAGGGAACAGGATAACAGCAGACGAAGAGGAGGAAGACAAATTGGGACAGTACCACACAAGAAGTTATAACAGCACACTAAGCTCTTGTGTACTGTACTGAAATGGAATAATATGAAAAGTGAGTGAAATGTATAACTATCACAGTTGCTATGGTGATATTATGATGATGTCATAATCCTGTGTACTGTTATACTCTTCATTTTAGAATTAGAACAAATTCTTTAAATACCAGACATATCTCTGACTCTTGTAAACAAGCAGTGTTACAACAGCATTTACAGTGTAACATCAAGCATTACATGAATTGTAGTAGATAGTAACATGTAATGTAATCCTGTCATACTCAATTATGTCATATGTTCAGATAAAATGAATGTAGGGTAGTTCAGGTGCTTTGAAAAGTCAACTTATTCATAGACAAGGGAAAGAACACTGTGGACAGTTTTTTTTATTTCATTGTGTGTAACACATTTTCCAATTTTCTTGTGCCATTTAAAAATTTGAAAGGAGATACTCTCAACAGTAGATATGCTTTTTTATTCTCATTTTTCTGTTCAATAGATAATAGATGCTGTTTTAAATATTAAACTAGGTTTGTTATAAACGGGTGAGTGTTCTTTTATTTAAAAATGTTTACCATAATTTTTATACAGTAGGGATGGCTATTGTGTTTGTATGACAACTTCATATAATCAAATAAAATGGCAGTTGCAGCCCTACAGGCATCTGCTATGGTCCTGAGCCCCATATAGTGTGTTAATGAGCTAGGCTTGCGTGGCTTTTCTCTCCTGGCCAGGCAGGCTAGGGACCAAGGCTCTGGCTGAGCTCTAAACCACAAAAAGGCCTTTGTTTGTTTCCCTGTCATTGGTGAATAAGCTTTCAGGAATGCATTAACTATTGAAATATTAAAATGTCTCAGTTTCCAGGCAAACTCCTTTTTTCCCTGACGGCAGTAGAGCTGCATGAATGTTTGAGGGACTAGTTTTACCAGACTCCTTAGGGCTGAATAACATGGACTGTGATATTATATAAACTATTTTGAAAGTAGAAGGGACCCTGCAACTTCATCAGAATGCAGCGGCCCACCTAGACTTCAACCTTCCCTAGGTCACCCATGTCATCCTGTTTCTCTGCACACTCAACTGGCTTCCAATTGAAGTTTGTGTGTGCTACAAGGCCAAGGTGCTTTCAGTGCAAAATATAGTTTCTCCTCCTTACATTCAAGCAATGCCCAAACCTCACATCCCTACCCAGGGTCTTCATTCTGCCGCCTCCGGGTTTCTGTCCATCCTGCCTTTACAGGTAAGCGGTTCCCAATCTACAAAGTCACAAATCTTGTCTGTCCTGGAACCAGCTTCCCCAGATATTAGGAAAGCATAGCCTCTTCCCATTTTCAGAGAACATCTGAAACCCTGAAATAGTTCCTCTGCCACCACTTCTGTTGTCTTTTGGCATCTGTAAACTTTACTTATAATGTTTATTATTGATACTGTTTTCTTTCCATCAGTGAAATTAGCAGATAACTAATTAATTGTTTAGAATGCATTCACTACTATGTGTATTTGTTTCAACTAGCTTTCTAAGTACAGCTCTGGAAAAATTTAAGAGACCACTATTACTTTTTCTTACCCTTCCAAAAAAATTGTAAAGGAAAGTTTTGAGTTAGGAATAGAAGTGTTCAATTTGCAGTGGTCTCTTAATTTTAACCCTTCTGTTTCTCATTCAAAACCTTCCTTTTCAAAATTTAAGGAAAGGAAAGAAAAAGGTGCAGTGGTCTCTTATTTTTTTCCAGAGCTGTAAAGACGCACTTACTGAATAAGAGCCTTTACTATTCACATGTAAAATGGTCTGTTAGAAACAAAGCAATTTAACAATGAAATATGAGCCAAGGCAGTGCAAGCTTTGAAGCTAGCACTGTCAACATGTTTGTAGGACAGTGGCAGGACTGGAGGTGGATAATGGCGTATTGTTGGACAGCCAGAGTGATGACTTCAAGTCACTAGGATTCAGTCATATGGCAGTTTTCACAGCCCTGTAAAAGTTATCCCCCACCTCTCTCTGTCTCTCTCACGCTCTTTGTCTCCTGGACGAGACATTGTCCTCAGCGGCTCCCTTGGCCACCTGCCATCCTTGCCTCCTGTCAGACTATTAGTCTGCATGCAGGGCGATCAGCAGAGGGTTAGGGGGAGGGGCAGGGTGGAGAGTTGGGGGAGGGGAGGGGATGGTGGACGGGGAGTGGGGCGGTCCAGTGGACAGGCGGCTAGACTCAAGCAATTTACTACCTTTAGAAAAGGGTCTGGGCCTTTTCTTCTTCCCCTCAGCCTTTACTCACATCATTTATTTTACGTCTGGAATAGGTGGATGAAGAAATACAGTGCCATGGAGACAGGTATGGAAAAACAGATGACTGTGTGGCAAAGCAGCTGGAAAAAAGGATGAAGGGCGAAGAGAGGGCCTGGACTTTCAGAACCATTCAGGGGTGTGCACGCCGAGCACCCACTTTGTAACGTTCCATCTGTTGAAATCGGCTGTGTTGTAGCACTTGGTAGAACTTCTGTCACTCCTAAACTCAGAAAACATACTGAACTCCCTGGATGACTCCACCGGCCCAGCTCTGTGTTCTTTTGTCCACAGCAATGTGACAAAAGAACACAGAAATGATAAATTAATTTCAGTATTGATCCATGTCTGTTTATAGAGCACTGGTTTATCTCTGAACAACAGCCAGCAGATTGTATACTGAGCAGTCTGCCCCAGGTACTCACTCACTATTAGCCAAGTCCAGCTCATGACATCTCAATGGGAGAGGAGGCTCTTCTTTCTGAAAGCTTATCTGGAAAACCCAGACAAACGCAGAGGGACAACTAAACCAGGGCTGCTCTCACTCATATTAATGATATAAAACTATTGTTGGTCAATATTATTTTTTGACAAAGCCATGTGTATGTGTGTGGGTGCGTGTGCGTGTGCGTGTGTGTATGACACTGAGAGGAGGATGCATGAGCCTCCTTGTTGTAGTGTTTAACACGGTATGTTTTTGTGTGTGATTCTACACCTGTAACCATAAGAAAGGTCAAGTACAAACAGCCTCTCTATCTCCCTGCCTAGAAAGCTTCTTTTAGAATTCTGAATGCACAGTGACATGTTACAGACACTCCCAGTGTAGGAATTAAACGGTTTTCTCAGCCTTTCCCCTAATCATTATTTATGAGTTTCAGCCCAGTCTCATTCTGTACAATGAGAAAAAGTCCCTTTTCGTGGGAGTACAAAAATAGCTGCCATTATTCTTTGTTAGTGTAGGTCTAGACATTTGCACACTCTTAGCCATACCCTTTGGAGGCCTTGCGATTGTGTGTGTGTGTGTGTGTGTGTGTGTGTGTCTGGATGTGTTTTTCTGAAAAAATGGCCTCTATGAAGGATTGATTCTGCCCACTTCCTCCCCCATCGATCATGCTCATCTAATCACCATATCTGTCTCTCTTTAAGCCTGTTACCTGTCTCCTCCCCTTCTCTCCTTCTCTCATACCGCCCTGTTACCCTGCTCTCCTTCCCCAACTCAAAACCACACAGAGAACACCACACCAGTGATGTTTCAAGTATCCAATATAACCATTACGTATCTAAGATAGGTTCCATTGGCTGCTCCTGACCAGCCTCGTGCTCTGTTGTACTCTATCGGCTATGACTCAGCAACACAGTCGCAGGTACCAGAGAAAATATGCTTCCTCAACCCGTTGGTTCTTCCATCAAGGCTTGTTACGTATTTATGACTGTAGAGATGATCTTTTGTTCCGTCCCGGGGTGAATCCCCACACTCCGAAGCCAACAGTGCGTTGCACTGGCCAGCACCCTGTCATTTTTCCTCCCCTCTGTCGTGGCAGTGGAAGCACAGCGATTAAAGCAGGATTGGTGGGGTTCTGTTCAGACATCTTCATTCATCAATATGAAGGAGTGGGGTTTCATGCCTGTCTGTCTGTGTCTGCCAGATTTCCATCTGAGCAATGACACTTCTGAGTTTTCAGTGTAAATGTGTGTGGGTTTTCATGTTTGCTAGTGCCTTTCTACACATTTCAGTAGAATAGGATGACTGTCAATTGATTTGCAGGATTTTGTGAATGTATCAGTAGGTACGAATGAAGTTTTTGTCTGTATTACTCTATCAAGGACTGCTTTTCAGTTTTTCTCAGTTTCATAATGCAGTTCAGATCATTCATAAAATAACTCTGTCAAAATAATCACATAAAAGTTTCTTTGATCATTACTGTTTCTCTGTGGACCATTTCTGGGCCACCAGAGACTGAGCCAACATTCCTCCAGCTGAAGAGACCCAAGGCCTGTGTGATGAATGCTGGCTAGATCACCCGGGACAAAACAATGAAAATGAATCAATAATTCCAAGATATAAGTCTTCTCAATTTCACTGAAACATTTCCGATGAGAAATGCAAATAAATATCAACCAACATTTCACATGTGAAAAATATCCAGTATACCTGGAGTCAAATGAGCATTTAGAGTCTCATCTTTTGCCAATCGTCCCTCTGCTTTGTAAATAGTCAACCTGCTTCAGTAATTATTATTCATCATGGTAGCTTCCAGCAGTTTCTGTGTTTGACTGACTTGGGATAGCAGACAGGAAAGCAGACATACAAGTCTGGAAGAGAGGGTGGGCTTACCCACTAGTAATATAGTCTTGTATTGAACAACACGTCGTTTAATCAAAGTTTATTGTTCTCACAATATAGCTGATAATATTATGGGAGTAGTGCAGTGCAGATAGTTAATTATATTACACAAATCACAATGTACATACTGTAGGACAGCAACATCAACTCAATGTGTCTGTGTATGTGTGTGGGTGAATGTGTGTATATGTGGAGTGTAGGTTTGCAAGAGTGAGTTTGGGAGAGACTGTGCATCCACTGAGTGTGCAGATGTGAGTGTAGTTAACAGTCTGATGACCTTGGATTTAAAGCTATCTTCCAGTCTTTCCTGGTTGTGATGCTCCGGAATCGTTCTTATATAGTAGCAGTGCCAATATTTCGGGAGATTGAGGTCCATGATGATCTTTGTGGCCTTTATGCAGTCCCGTGTGGAGGTCTGAGATAATGTCCCAATGGCATTGTGGGATGATTTCAGTTGTCATACCAAGAGGCACCGCAGCAGAGAGTAAGCTCTTAATCGGGCAGCTCCAGGCATTAAGCAGTCACTACGGGCCCGGTCAACTCGAGTACAGTTGGGAATAAGAACAGTAGAATACATCTGGTGCTGCTTAAGGTCCTCTGGAGGCAGCATCATTAATCGAGCTTGCTATCTAACTTTTAACCTTCATCTATGTCTGTCTATAAAATCGTTCAAGAATAACAAAAAAATTGTAGATTAAGAGTACACATTCCATTTGAATAATAATGTTCTGTAAAACTGCTTATTGCGTTGAAATGTGTTTTAGAATGGCTAAAAGTGTAGAATTGCAAAAAAATCAAGCTTCTTATTTTCTCTTGGCCACCAACAAACCTAAGGCCCTGAAAGATTCTGCTCTCCATGGTGTATCTGTAAGTGTGTGTGTGTTTTCTGGGACAACCAACCGAAGTTGAAGAGGCACCATTGCATTTAAGCGATTTACACATTAGGTCATTTGATTCTTTTCATCCTCCCTCTACAACAACCCTGTTGATGTGCGGGTGTTGCTCTCTGCTGACTCCTGAAATCAACGATCAGCTCCATCTTTTGTTTGACGTTGAGGGAGAGGTTGTTTACCTGGCCCTTGTCCACCATGGATCTAACCTCATCCCTATGGGCTGTCCCAATGTCATTGTGGATCAGAACACCGTTGTTGTCGCGTCAGCGTACTTCATGATAGAGATGGAGACGTACGGCGCCATGCATTTGTGGGTGAAGAGTACAGGACAGGGCAGATCATTATTTATTCCAAATTCATGTCAAAGATTTTGTGAAAATTGTGGGACTTTGTCCCATTTGGACTGATAACCTATGGCTTCAGGGGACATTTATCTTGTAGCATAGAGAACCCAACATTGGTTGTTACCTATTCAAACTCCAGGCCCATTCATTTTTTATATCACTGAAGGTCATGATATCAGCCCTGGACTCTTTGAATTGCTGTGCTCTTTTGTCTCTTACCTCTGCAACCAGGCAAAACTCTTTAAATAGACAAATGGGTAAACATTTATTATTCTATTGAAATATCAATGATAAAACACAATGCAAGTTGCTTATACTGGAACACGTTATGCTAAATGCATTCATTTTAAAGTACTTACTACTAATTGAGATTTCAAACTATAATAATTTTTGCTGGAACATGATCAAAAAGAATTTCAAATATGTTGTACAGATAAAAACAAAGGATATTAAAGAAGTGTTTTGCAATTTTGGCCATTGGTTGTAAAAGTGAAACTGTGAAACTGCTAAAAAGGGTGAAAATTGTATACAATGTCATTCCAATTTGTATCCCAAGTAATCAACCCCCCCCCCTTTCAAACTGGGAATTTCATTTCTACCTGAGGTATGACAGTGATTCTAATTATAGATTACATATAAACAACACATTACACATCCAGACAAAAATGAAGGGTTTAAAAAGGCATTACGCTCTTCGCAGAATGCATCTTTAAAAAAATAATACATTTTACCAATATTCGGTCCATCTCTCATTTTTGTCATTGTTGTGACTGACAAAAAAATCTCTCATCACAAAGATACATTGATGTTATTGATATTAGTTTTACCTAAAACATGCCACTGCAATTTAAGGAGCCACACACACAATGTTTACTGTTTATTTTGACATGCATGGGGTCAAACGTATTAATAGCGTTTAGCAGTTTCGCTGGATAATGGCTCATCTGCTAATAATTTCACCAGATCTGCTAGGGTACTGAAAAAAATGAAAGCAAACATTTAATATAATTAAAAAAAATACTTGTTCTGATTTATATCAAAATGTAAACAGGAATACAACTTAATTTAACAATTGTTTCATTTACCCCATTGTTTCTAAACCCTGCTCCTGGACAACCCCCCAACCCTGAATGTTTTAGATCCGTCCCTGCCCTAAAATACCCGATGTAGCTCATGAAGGACTTGATAATGAGCTGATCGTTTGAATCAAGTGTGACAGAGCAGGGAGACATCTAAAACATGCAGGGCAGGGGTGCTCCCGAGAGGTTTGAGAAGCATTGATTTATCCTTTTATCTTATTTTAGAAATAGATATGTGACTTCACAGCACCTCCTTGTGGTGACAGAAGTGTTCCTTTATTTAGGAACTGTGAAGTGGACAATAGGGTTACTAGAGTTTGCAGATTAGAAATTCCAGTATGTTTGGCTCTTTTTTACCACAGACCCTCTTATCCTTGGTTGATATGTAGGATACAGGTTCAGAACAGGGTTCCATTCACGCCTTTATCCAAAACACATTATACATAATTTGCTAAATTATCTCTAACAAAATAATCATTATAAAATAGAATGACTTAGTCCTAACTGAGAGAATTCTGGCCCAACCACACATACGCGAAAAATAAAAGAGATACGACAAACATTTCGTCATTGATCATTTGGTTTAATAGTTTATTCATTCAAGATCATATGTTGTGAACAGGGGTAGGTATTTGTTTCAACAGTTATATCTAGTACACAGAATGATGCATCTCAAAGATCAACAGGTCACACGTAAGATCATAGTCCAGATATAAGGATCTAGGGAAAAACAATCACACAACTTAAAAAAATTTGATATTCACATTTGTGCTTTACATTGATCTATCAATGGCATTCTGATTTTGGGTGAATTTAGGTCTCAACCTTTTCACAACCATTGCACAACACCTCACACAGATGAAATATACAATACTTGTTTGCCCCTAACTTGAAGTTTATAGTAGTCCATCAGATCCAATGCAAACTTTGTAATGCATTCATACATTGACTGGAGAGTATGCCTCCAACACGGTCTTTCCATCCAAGAATTTAATATTGTAAATCTCACACATTCGCACAGTACTGTCACCATGACTACCATATACAAGTCCCCTGCTGTATTTGTTATATAAAACAATGTACACCAATATCACATAAATGTTATATTTCCTTTTGATATATTTACAATATCTTACAGTTTCCAACACAACCAATAAATAGGCAAAACTTTCACAGAGATGGCACACAAGTCTGGTGTTGTGTTCTCGTCAATCTAATCACGGACAAAACCTGGCCTGGGAATTCACCAGCTTTACATCAACAGACATGAATCCAGTCTGAACAGTGAGAGGGGTCAGAGCTGGTGAGCACTGCTACTTCAGCAAAGACATTTAAAACAAACATCCTGATGCGTGTCCATGGACCTGGCTCTGTGATTGGTCAGGCTCTGCTGATGTCACTTGGGAGTCCGTGATGATGTTAAGTGGAGCAGTAGAGGGAAATTGCCTGGAGGAGAGTTGCTCCGTGACTGGACCCAAATGCAAAAACCAACTCACAGTTCCTGATCAAGACGCTAACCAGGCTAAAAGTTCCCCACAGGGTCTCTTCAGAAGTAGTCTGGGGCAGGGGTCAAAGGTCACAGGGCAATCCTCCATAAGCCTGAGCAAGCAGAGTTATAAAAAAATAAAAATAATAATAGCACACCGGGACATTAAAATGATCACTAATGATCAGTAAAATAAATAAACATGTAATTGCAAGGATCCACACAGTCATCGGTATAGGTATAAAGCAATGAAATGCATACCTAGAGACATGGGCTTTGAGCGTCTTAGAGCTGGATTAGCATTAGACTTTAACAGTTGCACTGATCTCTTCCCTGTGCTGAACCGGCCTGTGGTGACTGGCGAAGCTGCCTCACTGTCGTGTCACCATATTGGATCCCTGAACCCATCCGCTCCGGGTCTAACTCACCTGAAAGGAAACGGACACGTTCAGGATAGTTTCCCACACAGGACAATAGGTAGTGTGTGCCTGCACATCTATAGTACACACACTGCTCTGTGATTTTACCTGACTCTATCTTGTTAAGAATGGTGCGAGCACATTTGAGGAAGGCCTCTTCCACATTTTCTCCAGTGAGGGCACTTGTCTCCAGGAACATCAGTTCTGAACAAGAGAAACAACATGGACTAATCAAGTGATCAATCTTATACCATCCCTACAGTGAAGTATGATGGATGGTCATGGTATGGGGATGCTTCTCAATAGCAGCAACTGGGAGATTGTTCAGGATCTATTCAAGACTTGGGGTCGTTTTTAAGGAACAAAATACATAGAGGTCCCTAAGAGAAAATCCTCAGTTTTGGGTTTTATCTTCAAGCCGGACAAAGGGCCAAAGCACACATACAAGACAGCACTGGAGCAGCTTTAGCACAAGTCTGTGGATGTGCTTAAGTGGTCAAGCCCAAGCCCAGACTTGAACCAGATTGAACATATATAGGAAGACATGAAGAGCACAGTTTCCTGATGCTCATCCAATCAAACAGAGCTTGAGAGGATCTACAATGAAGAATGGGAGAAACTGCCCAACTCCAGGTGTGCAAACTAGGCAGAAAAAAAAACAAAAAACATTTAAAACAATGTTCGATTAGGATTTTCAAGCAGTTAAAAACAACGAACCCTGGACAGTTACTGGACTATCCCACAATTCCAAACGGGCAAATCAAATCACACAATGTGACGTACTTCATATGTAAAGACCTGCGCCCAAACAGTGTCATAGAAACATAATATGAATCAGCATTCATTCATTGTATCAGAACAGACAAAGGTAGCAACTTCCATATAAATGTAACACACACACACACACACACACACACACACACACACACACACACACACTTTAGAGAGATTTTTCAAATAGCTGAATACATAAATAAACCAAACAGTTAACCCTAGACACAGTGCACTTTTGCATACAGACTGTTGTTCAAAAATAATTTTTGGACATTTCTGAGTAAATATAATTGACAGACTCATGGTTTTAGTGTGTTATTCAAACTTTTGGGGCCGAATTTGGTCTTTGGAAGCATGGTTGAACTGTTTGTAAATGGTATATGGAAACATAAAAAAACTAAATCACAATACTGAATCGCTATACATAGAATCATGAAAATCACAATACATGTTAAAATGTTATAAATTGATTTGCATTTTAATGAGGAAATTTAGTATTTGATCCCCTCTCAATTTGAAAGATTTTTGGCTCCCAGGTGTCTTTTATACAGGTAACGAGGTGAGATTAGGAGCACACTCTTAAAAGGAGTGGTCCTAATCTTAGCTTGTTACCGGCAATGACACCTGTCCACAGAAACAATTAATCAATCAGATTCCAAACTCTCCACCATGGCCAAGACCAAAGAGCAGAAATTCTGCAGCGTCCTGCAAAGTCCCCCTGCACAGAAAGCACATATACAGGCCCGGCTGAAGTTTGCTAAGAAACATCTGAATGATTCAGAAGAGAACTTGGTGAAAGGGTTGTTGTCTGCTGAGACCAAAACCAAGCTCTTCGGCATCAACTCAACACACCATGTTGGGAGGAGGAGGAATGATGGCTATGACCCCAAGAACACAATCCCCACCGTCAAACATGGAGGTGTTCAAACATGCTATGGGAGTGCTTTTCTGCTAAGGGGACAGGACAACTTCACAGCAATAAAGGGACGATGGACGGGGCCATGTACCGTCAAATCTTGGTTGAGAAACTCCTTCCATCAGCTAGGGCATTGAAAATGGGTCGTGGATGGGTATTCCAGCATGACAATGACCCAAAACACATAGCCAAGGCAACAAAGGAGTTGCTCAAGAAGAAGCACATTATGTTCCTAGAGTGGCCTAGCCAGAAAATCTGGAGTGAACTGAAGGTTTGAGTTGCCAAACGTCAGCCTCGAAACCTTAATGTCTTGGAGAAGATCACGCAAAGGAGTGGGACAAAATCCCTGGCCAACTACAAAAATCATCGGACCTCTGTGATTGCCAACAAGGGGCTTGGCCACCAAGTACTAAGTAATTTTTTGCAGAGGGGTCAAATACTTATTTCCCTCATTAAAATGCAAATCAATGCGTTTTTCTGGATTTTTTTGTTGTTACTCTCATTAAAATGATAGACAGATCATTTCTTTGTCAGTGGGCAAATATACAAAATCAGCAGGGGATCAAATACTTTTTCGATAGACAGATATATTTATATAAGATGATGACTATAAAAGTTTCTAATGTCAAACATCAGTGTCAGTAGGTCATCACTCTGTTTGTTACTCTGCCATATCATTAAGCTGCATTACCGTTCTCTTGAGCAAAGCGGGACGCCTCGAGGAAAGTGACCTCTCTGTCCGCCTCCAGGTCCTTCTTGTTCCCACAGAGGATAATGACAATGTTTGGACTGGCCAGCGTCCGAGCGTCAGTCAACCAGTTGGTCAGAGCATTGTATGTTTCCCGACTTGGAAACAGACACAGAGAATTTCAAGTTGTGTTGTCTAATGGAATAACTGCATGGATTTATGCCTGTATGTGGTGATGCTGCGCTGTGGTTTGTACGTTATTATTATGATTATTCTTACAGTGATGTCATCTTATATACAGTATGTAAAATCAAGGTCTAGCAATGTCATAAACCACCACATACCTGGTGATGTCATAAACTAGAAGAGCCCCTGCTGCCCCTCTGTAATAACTCCGAGTCACTGATCTGAGGTCAAGGGAAAACATGAGTGTCAGGCATAGGAACCATCCCATAATCCCACCCACTAATACTGCTATGTCATATTTATCTCATTACCTATTTCTAGTTGAGTGTATCGTAAATGCCCAGATCAACAACCTCCTGCATCAAGTGATCATAATGCCAAACTAACATTGGGGGACATGCTCTGTTGATGTGCATTAGGAGTGCCTACCGGAATCGCTCCTGTCCAGCTGTGTCCCAGATCTGCAGCTTGACTGTCTTGCCAGCAACCATCACCACCCTGGAGCCAAACTCCACACCGATTGTGTGGCTGGAGTCCTGCTTGACTACATGGGACAGCAAAGACAACAGAAAACATAGTTGTTACTAGCCTACACTGTTAAAGCAGATGTATAGTAAACTCATCCAAAAACATGGTACTGAAAAACAATATCAGAACCCTTCTACCATTACAGTACCGTTTTAATGTTACAGTAGCCTCCTAAAGTTGATGAACCCCTCTACCATTACTGTACCCTTTTAATGTACAAGTCTACCATTACTGTACCCGTTTAATATTCTAATACCCTTCTAATGTTACAGTACCATCTGTGTGAGATCAGTCAAAAAGTTGCAAGATCTAGGAGTCATTAATAAATATTCAACTTACACTTGTTTTCTATAAATTGATGGAGAAGACAGGATTTCCCTGATCCTGCACTTCCAATCACCAAGAATTTAAAAAGGAAATCTGGATAAAAAGGATGGAGAGTATATCAGTAAGAACACAAGCAGCTACTGCAACATCACAGGTCAATACACACTGACCACAGGGAGGCAGCCTAGAGCAGAGTATGACATTGAAAACCACAAATTTACTTACAAATTAAACAGTAGCATCTTTACTCCTGGGGGTTAATTCCTGCTGCATATACTTATCTTGTTTACATTTAAACTTGAGTTAAGTTATGAGGTTAGCCATTTTTGCCAACAACACCACAGTAACTAACAACCAATTCTTTGAAAAAACAAACAGAAAACATTTTTAAAATGCTTAACCGCACTTAGAATGCCTGTAGAAAATCTGTAGTCCTCAAACGGTTCAAGGTACTGTACAGTGTCCTGTACAACCAGGGTCTTTTGAAGTGGTCCCACAATTCAAATTGAATAAATATATGTATCAAATACAACCACTGATCTCCTCAGTGAGTGTATCTCCATCAATCCGTCTGTCATATGATTAAAGTTTGCGGATGTTCATTACTCTGGTCGATCTCAACACTGACAATAAGTCCATATACCATGGTAGCTGGAGCAGTAAAAAAGCAACAACAGTCATTTAGAGCAACTTACATAGATTATTGATTGCATTGATTTAGTACAGGGTCCTTTACAAGTTTTTGTTACGGGCAGGGGATAAACGATAGAACTGAAAGCTGGGGATAACTGGGTGGCCATAATGATACGGGTCACACCTTTAAAGGGCAGTCAGGATGCCTGTCCGACATCCCATCCAAAAGATGGAACCCTACACCGGGCAATGTTCCCATCACAGCCCTGGGGCACCAGGAATCAAGCTTTAAACTGCCCTTCCACCACTTCCAGCAGCATCTGGTTCAGTGACCGACGAGGATCAACTTCGCTAAGCATGAAAAACAAAAACCTAAATGCCTGCCATCTCTCTTTGCCCCATTAAGATTCAGGGAACAGCTGTTATGTTTGTCTGATTGATTCAAATTCCTAGGGACCATCAATTCCCACACAGCGATCACATAGAAGCTTGATCGATATAGGCTCCATCCTCCCTTCTTCCACCACCTTATGGATGGGTTCTACGTCGTCCTGCTTCAGTGCTTAACTGCAGCGCACTGTAAGGTATGTAGAAAGGGTAAACGACTGCTATGTGCCCTCCATCAAGGTCCTGTATGACTCCAGGGCAAGAGTCAACTGTAAATTCATATATACTCAGCTTATATCTCATTATTATCTTATATGCTCATCACTTCCCACTGTATATAATGGTGTATCAGCTTGGTGTAGATTTGGTGCCTTTACATAGTCTACCTAGCATCATTACATCCAGTAACATTCTCAGATTGTGTAATTGTATTGGGCAATTAACAGTTATTCTGACGTCACAAACTGGCGTTAATCCGATTCCAGTGAAGTATCCGGCTCATAAAACCCTTAATCGAAGACGACCTAAACTAGTTGATTGGTGGATACGAACACTTGTCTATAGATGCTGTGAATTGATTGGACAAGGACTATGTTTGAGACGGAGCGGTCTTGACGTACAGTGAAGTTTAAACAAATTGTATTGATTAAATATAAAATGGATTGCAGTTGTAAAGGACATACAAGTGTAGGTACTGTAGTTTTCGTAATTGTTTTTCTCGTTGTTGGTAACTCAATGTTTTTTGCAGACAATTCCAGCTAACATTGATCAACATTCAACTCGAAATGAAACATAATTTGCGTATGCTCAAGTCAGCAACTGTAGGTTAATTCCTGACGAGTGATAAACCTCTAGCATCTAACTAGCTGTGTAACAAGTTGAAATAAATGGTTGCTAGCTCGCTACAGGCAACTGTCCAGCCTGTACAGTAGCTTCATCTTGTTTCTTGCCCCAGACAAACGGACATGGATAGGATATAACGTTCCTTTAGTGGAGCCAAAGATTGCGTTGCTTACCATATGTTTCTGTCATTTCCTTTGTTTGATTTAAGGTCCTCGAGTACTGAAATATAAATAACGAACTATTGGCTTATCCAATATGAAAACCGTATTTGACAAATTGACACAAATCCCGTTTAATAAGAGGGTTTCATCCACATCTCGTTTATCCACAGACTGATATTCTCCAACAGCACACGTGACATCACTATTGGATGGTAATGAGTAAACTTTCAAAATACAAGCCCGTATTCCAAAAGATTGTCTTTCGAAAAACGCTTATAAAGAATTGTGCTCATAAGGAAGTGCAAGAAGGAAACAGATATTATATATGTTTATGTTGTTGATATTTAAATAGAAGCAGATTATACTGATTAGTTTAAATACGATCATTTTAAACTGTAGGTATGTATTCCTCCATAAAGGACAGGTATTCAACCTTTCCTAACATTTTTATTAAGCCAAACAAATGTGCATCTTAACATGAAGTACCTTGTGTTGTATTACAGTCTAAACTGACTAAACATGTTCAATTATTCTGCTCAGTGAAATGTTATTTCACAAGCATGAGAAATAAAACCAATATATACTCTGTATAAGCATGCATTGACATTTTGGGATTTTCTAAAGTAGAATATTCATAACTTGTTTAATTCCTAAGTACATTATGTTAAGGTTATACATGTCCTAATATTTTACTTCATCTAATGTGAAACTCATTTTTGATTTGAAATGGACTTGCTTCTCAGTAGGGTGATTGAACTGAAAAAGTATAATTCCAGTGTGAAGAATGGCAGAAAAATCTGCACTCGAAAAATAAAACATTAAATTTGTGGCAATTGTCAGGGTGAGTCATTAGCCCTTTTCAACTTAATCAATATGGCTTCGGCATCTATAAAATGTTAGTGACCATGGCAACCACGCAACCAAGTGAAGGGCTTATTGTTAGAGACAGTTATAGGTGCATGTGGTAAAAATGTGATGGAAATACTCAATAGCGTATGATAATTTATAAGTATAGTGTATAATCTATAAATGGTATTGTTTCTTCAGCAACTGAGGTCTAAATACTGAGCATTATGAATTGCCTGCTGTGCTCCAGGACCTGTCTTGCCTACCATTTGCTAGGCCTTTAGAGCATTGCATTTGATCCAATGGAATGGGTGTAGTAGATTTTGCTGTTAGTATTAACAATAACATATTTTAATAAAAATGTATGTCTAAACCTAGTTATCCATTTATTTATTCCAATTGGGTTGACATTAAAATGGTACTGCTCTAGAGTTGCACTAGAGTGACATTAACTATTTTTTGAAGGGAACTCTTATTTGAAAGGGGAAAATAATCAGTGATTGTGCAGCCAGACAAATATAATAATACTGCCAGAGGAACAAACATGGGTTGAGAGGACGTGATGACGACAACTGTGAAGCTTAAACTACCTTTGGCGCAAACAGTGGGTGGAGTCTGAAAACGGTAGGTGCCTGGGACGTCCCGATTTTGCGCATGCGTTAATATCGCCAAATCAGATTTCTGCAGACGGTTTGTGGGTTTAGGTGTTTTATATTGGCAAATAATGCGAATGCGTTTCAAGTAGCCAGCCCTTCCACTGTGTAATGGTTTACATTGAATCATATTTGGTTTCACGTTTAAATTGATTGCTAAATTATTCCCTTTGATGACAAGCAATAACGTAATAGTGGCGAATATCTGCCTTAAAATAGCTGTATTTAGAAATGTCATACATTTTAGCCTTAATTTTAACAAAGTACAAACGACAATAGATAGGAAATATCGGACTGAAATACAGCTCCGTAAAAAATAAAGAATGTTTTGAGTGAGGAACAGAAGCGTTCAATTTGCAGTGGTCTCTAAATTTTAAAACGTCTGTTTCACACTCAAAACATTTATGACTTTTTTGGAAAAGAAAGAAAAAGGTGCAGTAGTCTCTTAATTGTTTCCGGAGCTGTATGTATAGAGTTAACCATATTGCCGAATTAGATTCTGTTATCATTCAGTTAAGTTTGTGATTTATCTGGGCATAAATCATTGTTAAAATATTGAACTTAATTAGTGTAATAATTATGCAATGTGTGACGTCTATTGAATTGTGAAAATAATTAACTGATAGGAGCCGTTAAGAATGGTCAAACATTTATTCAACAACTTAATGAATAATTAAGAAAACGTGAAGAATGCAGCTTAATGACACTGGAGTAAGCTATCTTTGGACCTGCATCCATTCACCCCTTCTCATGCTTTTACTGTACCTCCGGAATCAGTGGGGTATGTGGTTAGATGGCCAGTGCTCACCTGGTATGGTCTTAAGTGTTTTCTGGTGTACCCCCTTCCAGCATCTCTCGGTTTTACAAATGCTTTTGTCTGTAAACATCTTTAGTGTACAAAAGACAAACACTAGATTTAAAAGATTGCTCCCATTCACACACACCATGATGGGAAATGAAAATAATAAAACACCAGTAGCCTTCAAAAAGGACCCTTACACACCCAGGAGGGCCTAGCACCCCGTCCCTCTTGTCAGAGTTCCCAGCCCCTAATCCTAGCCTGATAAGACGTATGAGTGACTCCCTCCTTTCCCATTGATCCCCTTCTCTCATCACTTTGACTTCTGTTTGTGTTTTAGGGCAGGGGTTGAGGTTGAAGCTGCTGGAGCCCCAGGAGAGGGTCGTTTCAGATTATTGTACAACCTCTTCAACCTGCAAAGATAAAAGCAAGAGCATCTAAAGGTGGAAGTCAAGAGGGGAATATACAGTGCCTTGCAAAAGTATTCACTCCCTTGGCATTTTTCATGTTTTGTTGCCTCATTAAATTTACAGAACACGCCCACAACTTTGATGTTTTTTTATTTATTGAGAAGCCAACAACAAATAGGACAAAATAACAGAAAAAGTCAATGTGCATAACTATTCACCCCCCTAAAGTGAATACTTTGTAGAGCCAGCAATCACAGCTCCAAGTGGCTTTGGATAGGTCTCTATGAGCTTGCCACATCTTACCACTGGGATTTTTGCCCATTCCTTCTTGCAAAACTGCTCCAGCTCCTTCAACTTGGATGGTTTATGCTTGTGAACAGCAATTTTCAAGTCTGACCACAGATTTTCTATTGGATTAAAGTCTGGGCTTTGACAAGGCCATTCCAACACATTTACAAATGTCCCCTTAAACCACTCAAGTGTTGCTTTCGCAGAGTGTTTGGGGTCATTGTCCTACTGGAAGGTGAACCTCCGTCCTAGCCTCAAATCATGCACAGAGTGGTACAGGTTTTGCTCAAGGACCTCCCTGAATTTAGTGCCATCCATCTTTCCCTCAACTCTGACCAGTTTCCCAGTCCCGGCTGCTGAAAAAAATCGTGTTGGGTTTGTGCCAGACATAACGTTTTCTTTGATGACCGAAATGTTCAATTTAAGACTCATCAGACAAGAGCACCTTCCTCCATACATTTTGGGAGTCTCCCACATGCCTTTTTGCAAACTCAAAACATGCCATTTAGTTTTTTGCTGAAAGTAATGGCTTTCTTCTGGCCACTCTGCCATAAAGCCCAACTATGTGCAGATACTCTAATCTCTGCTGTGGAACTCTGCAGCTACTCCAGGGTTACCTTCGGTCTCTGCGCTGCCTCTCTGATTAATGCCCTCCTTGACCGGTCCGTGAGTTTTGGTGGGCATTGTCTCTTGGGAGGTTTGCTGTTGTGCCATGTTCTTTCCATTTGATTATGATAGATTTGATGGTGCTCCTGAGGATCATCAAAGATAATCATCTAACCCTGACTTGTACTTCTCAACAACAATATCCCTTACTTGTTTGGAGAGTTCCTTGGTCTTCATGGCAATGTTTGATTAGTGGTGCCTCTTGCTTAGGTGTTGCAGCCTCTGTGGCCTTTAAAAAAGGTGTGTATATGTACTGACAGGTCATGTGACACTTAGATTGCACACATGTGGACATCATTTCACTAATTATGTGACTTCTGAAGTTAATTGGTTGCACCAGACCTTTTAATGGGCTTCATAATAAAGGGGGTGAATACATATGCACATGCCAATTTTCTGTTTTTTTCTAGTTTATGTATATATTTTTCTCATTTCACTTCTCCAACTTAGACTATTGTGTTCTGATCCATCACATACAATTCAGATTAAAAAACATTGAAATAAGGCTGTCATGCAACAAAATAGGTAAAAAGCCACAGCATAACCCCCTGTAGGTTTAAGTGATCAGCCAAAAGGAGAACAGTGTTATATTGGTGTTTTTTTCCAATGGGCACTTACAAGTTCTTCATTTTTCTCAGAAGGCCATTGTACGCTTTTCCAATCCTCTTTATCCGGCCCTGTCATCCAAACAAACTGTAGATTAGACAGAGTTCTTCATATGCTGCTGTAATGTGGATTATGGTACAACTCTCAGTACTTGACGTGGACTGAAATAAGTCCCAGTAATAATGTTTGGCCCCAGTACTGTTTATATTTAGGTGCAGGAGCTCCACAATACTTTGCGCTAATATTCTATAACTGGAACAGCAGTTTCAGAAGTACAACATGTGAAGGGGCCATACACGGCTTCGGTATGCGACTGCCCAAGTTAGCACTGATTAGTCATCTACAACAAGTAGAGTGAACTGCAGGAACTCTCTGCCTCACCTGCATTCTCTTGTAGAACAGAGGAAGAGAGAAAACACAGATGACCGCTGCAAAGGAGATGAGGAAGGAAATAGGATCAATAAACGTTGTTTACATCATTATTTAAATATATCATAATTTTATGGACAGATTTAAGGCGATGGGGAGTGTGAATGACAGAGAGAACAATGTGACATGTTCTGGCATTACAGCATGGTTGTGTATGAGCAGTGCCAGTTCTAGCCTTTTGGGGGCCCCCTCTCCCCCTGTGGTCCGGGGTTCACTAACAGTCTGGGTCCCCGGAGTGTTGGGGACCCTAAGCTGACGCTTATTTTGCTTATGCCCAGGGCCAGCCCTGTGTATGCGGGTACTGCTGTGGTGGACTTTGTGGTGTGACACACTCAGTTTGACTTACCAACTATGACCAGGGTCAGTCCGTTGGTATTGATGCCCACATAGCTCAACAGGTACAGCAGCACAAGAAACTGAAAACAGAAGAACAATTGTTTAGATTGGCATCGTTCAGCATCAGAACCGAGAGCATCATTCATGTGTAGACATGTGTAGTTATTCATGTATTAGGTCCGAATCTATGGATTTCAGGTGACTAGGAATACATGCATCTATTGGTCAAAATCATCACAAATATTTTCAATGTGTGACGTGTGATGAGTTTGCCGACAATGGATGAACTGGAAAATGTTTTGTTTTCAGGAATTGTGTACATGTGTGTCATGGGGCACTGCATTATCATGTTGAAACAGGTGGTGTTGGGTGTGGAAGAAGCCAAATGAGGTGCTGGTGTAGTTACATCTGGCCTGCAGTTGTGAGCTCAGTTGAATGTAGTGCAGAAATCTTAAAAGTGATGTTGCATTTAAAATCTTGAGACATCAGTGGCATTATGTTGTTTGACAGAACTACACATTTTAGAGTCATTTTATTGAATGATCATGATGTTTATTCAGTTTCTGCCATACCTGTCAGATGGATGGATTGTCTTGCCAAAGGAAGTGCTTATTAACAGGAATGTAAAAAAAAATATTATTTTTGTATGGAAGATTTCTGTGATCTTTTATTTCAGCTAATGAAACATGGGGCCAAAACTTTACCTTGGGTTTATGGTTTTGTTCGATGTGTAATAGTACATCTGTCTCATACCTGTTGAGCCATCAGGGAGACTCGTTATTTTGTTTGACTCAAGTGCTGGTGTTGGTGTAGTTTTAAAGGGATGAATTATATTTATAGTGGATATAATATGTCACACAATCCTGTTAAAATGCCAGGTTTTTGTGATGTAAAAGAATGCGACAAAGATAAATCATGTCAGAACATTTTCCACTTTTAATGTGACCTATAATGTGAACAAATAAATTGAAAAACAAACTGAAATCTTCGAGGGGAATTCTTTTTAAATAGAAAACTTACAATAACCTGGTTGCATAAGTGTGCACACCCTCTTATAATTGGGGATGTTGCTGTGTTCAGAATTAACCAGTCACATTCAAACTCATGTTGAATAGAAGTCATTACACACCTGCCATCATTTAAAGTGAGTCTGATTAATCACAAATAAAGCTGTTTTAGTAGGATATTCCTGACATATTTGTTTGTTGCATCTCAGAGCATAAGCCATGGTCCGCAGACAACTTCCAAAGAATCAGAGGGATCTCATTGTTGAAAGATATCAGTCAGGAGAAGGTTACAAATGGATTTCCAAAGCATTAGATATACAATGGAACACAGTGAGGACAGTCATCATCAAGTGGAGAAAATATGGCACAAGAGAGACATTACAAAGAACTGGTCGTTCCTCCAAAATTGATGAAAAGACAAAGAAGAAAATTGGTCATGGAGGCTACCAAGAGGCCTACAGCAACATTAAAGGAGCTGCAGGAATTTCTGGCAAGTACTGGTTGTGTGCTACATGTGACAACAATCTCCCGTATTCTTTATATGAATGGACTATGGGGTTGGGTGGCATGTCAGAAGCCTTTTCTTACAAAGAAAAAGCCCGGCTGAAGTTGGCAAAAATAAACATCAAGTCTCCCAAAAGCAAGTGGGAAAATGTGTAATGGTCTGATGAAACCAATAACTTTTTTGAACTATTTGGCCATCATTCCAAAACATATGTTTGGCACATTAACAACACTGCACATCACCCAAAGAACACCATACCCACATCAAAGAATGGTGGTGGCAGCATCATGCTTTGGGGCTGTTTTTCTTCTGCTGGAACCGGGGCCAGTTCCAAATAGCCGGGAATTTTAGCACAAAACCTTCAGGCGTCCATTAGAAAGCTGAAGATGTTCAGGAAGTTCACCTTTCAGCACGACAGCAAACCAAAGCACACATCTAAATCCACAAAAGCATGGCTTTACCATTCAGCCCAGACCTGAATCCAATTGAACATCTGTGGGGTGATATGAAGAGGGCTTTGCAAAGGAGATGTCCACACAATCTGACAGATTTGGAGTGGGAAAATATTCCCACGTCAAGATGTGCCATGCTAATAAACACCAAAAGGTGTTTCAACAAAGTATTGGTTTAAGGGTGTGCACACTTATCCAACCAGGTTGTCCGTTTTCTTTTTTCCCTCAAAGATTTCAGTTTGTTTTTCAATTGAATAGTTCATGCAACAGGTCAGATTAAAGGTGGAAAAAAGTTCTCACATGATTTATCTTAGTCAAATTCTTTACATCACCAAAAAATTGCATTTTAACAGGGGTGTATAGACTTCTTATATCCACTGTAGGTGACAGTCTCCTTCCCAGTTGGTCCATCAGGCACAGAGTATTTTTTTTTACAATCCACTATTCAGCTCTCTCTCAGTCAGTAATTAGCATTATTTGCATCATACAAATAAATGAATGGAAACCGTACGTATCACTTGCGCAAAGTTGCATTGCAAGCGGAAACTACTCCAAAACAAGTGGTTTGTTTACTTCAAAGATCATGACGATGTAATATTCCTCATAATAAAGTTTTATCTTTTGCAATATAATTCCCATTTCAAATAAATGGGTACTTCATGTGTTTACGGTCAGTTTTGTTCTCAATTGTATCAATACACGCATTCGTTCAGAAATCCTTGAGTATTCGTTAGCTAGAAAGCAAGTTACCCATCTTTAGCTCATATTTGATAGTCATCTCGGACAGTCACCTTGTCGAGTGTGAACACATTAATCCCCAACCCTTGCTCAGAATATCCAGAGGCAATGTGTACTTTGTGTATTATAACATAGTTCTAAGTCCAAAAGTTCTAAGTTTATGCATCAAATGCACCGAATACCACAGCATTATCCCGCAAGATGACATTCTTGTTTCATCTTGCAGGATGAAACAAGAATTTATATAGTAAGCAGTAAGAAATATATAAAGCACAAATATTGCAAAAATATACATAAATGGAAACTAGCAGCAATTTAAAAAAGCTTGGCAAAGCAACCTATCTTCACATAACTTGTTTAGGGTAAAGTTCACGCTCACCTCAATGACATACCTGATGAAGAACAGAAGCTTTGTATGGTGGCTATTGGAAATCGTTTGCTACTGCAAGTTTAAACTCTGCCAATACTGCCAGCTGCTTCGTCAGTATACAGTTTATAAAATCAATGCTGCCACAACAGATTACAGAATGTAGTATGTAGTGTTATGGAGTCATTTTCCACTTGCAATGCAGCTTTGCTATAAAGGTTTGAACTGTTCTCATTCATGAATTTGTACGATGCTAATAATGCTAATTACAGACTGGGACACAGCTGAATAATGGATTCTTTTAAAAAATGACTCTGTTGGTAAGTGAAAGGTAAGTGAAATTTTATCCCTTTAATCTTCTCTAATCCTGACACATGTACATTACATTAAGATTTTGCACTGAACTTTCTGTAGTTTTCCGTGGAACTATGACAGTGGCGCCCGACCTTGATGGAGTCTTTGATGCTGCCAATGAAGAGCAGGCGTTTGATTTCTGTGACGGCAAAGGCAATCATCAGCACCACCTCCTCGACCACCAACACTGTCTCCTCATCTGTCAGAGACTTGTCATCCCCTATGTAAGACCTGGTACCAGACACAGACATTTATATCGATGTACACATCAACACATAAAACCCTAGTTTCAAGACACATTATCTGCCCACAGCAGACACAGGTGTCTGTTCATATTAACACTCCAGTAATTGCAGGTTGGAAGGATATAGTATGTTTCTGTTTGATAATAAACTGATGCTACAGCATGGCAGCTGCTGTCACTGTACTGACTGGAAAGGGTGCTCTCTGTCCGGGTTCTTCCGTATCACCTCTAGCAGTTTGTAGTAGAGGCGCAGGGGGAAGGTGAGGCACATGATGCCCAGACATAGGTTGGAGAGCACAGTGATGGCACTGATCTGGAACAGGCTGACCAGGCCAATCACCAGTCCGGTGAACACCAGCCCTGTCTTCCCGACATCCCGCCAGTACACCAGGTCCACTACTATAGAGTGACGGGGAGAGGGTGGCTCTAGGTTATTTGTTAATCGTACTCGTGTTCATACGTGTTTATTAGTAAGTGATGGAAGACAATGGGAGAACAGAAGGAAGAGGTAGTGGTACAGATTAATTAGTTTGGATGTTGGGATTGGTACTGATTGAGCTGGATAAGCGATATACACTAGTTTGAGCAATTTCATGTCTGGAAGAAAACAGAGCAGGAGGATTTTTTTATGTTTCCCTAATGTATAGATGTTTACATACATGCATTAACTAGGAAGTCAGGAGTTACAATATTTGGTAGGAATACTTCCACAGTCCTTAGACACACACAGCACATAACTCAGTGCAGGACTGTATTTACGGTTCTATTCGCTAAACCAATTATTTGGGTGGTTAGGTGACACACACAAACCGAGTGACAAACCAACACACTTCATTAACAGTGTGTGCAAATACCCATCAGCTCTGCAGTGAAGCTGAAGACCCCTTTTTACAACAGCTGAACCTTCCAATGAGCTCACTACCGCCTGTGTAAATCTAGAGGGCAATTATCTCATTAAAAATAACATCCAGGAATTTTTCACAGATTGAGCCAAGTTCACTCCTATATCCCAACCATTCACCCTAAACACACAGCGGCTTTCCCCAAAAAGGTTTTACCAACATGGCCCAGACAGATGACATCTCTGACGAGTCATACTGTTCCGAGTTGTAGAAAGAGGTTTGCTAAGCACAATTCGGTCAGCAACATGTTTCATTTTAGTTGTTGTCTGTCCCTCTCTGCAAGCAACTTAAGTTCTTTATGTCTCTCTAAATCAGAGACCTGACAAGAAACAACTTTCTGTCCCATCCTTTTCTACCTGCCCCTTAAGGAGAAACCCTGAGGTATACATGGTTTCACAGAAGAGTCCATTTTTCTGGTCCCACAGCCAGCTGGACACAGCCCAAACACAGAGCCTAGGTCACACATCTCTATTGTCTTACCTTTTGTGGCCATTTCGGCATCTGATTCCTGTGCACACCAGCCACTAGCTTCGTCTTGCTCTTCGCTATACCCTTAGAACTACTATGGCTAGGATCTTTTTTAGTCTCTACATGCCCCGTCAGCAGTGCCGGGCCCTACAGGCCTAATTTTATCCTGATAATTGGATACCCCCTCTCTGAGGGCATACACACATGCGCATCCACACTCACGCACACACACATTCTCACGCACACACGTAACTTGGGGAACCTGAGACATCAGCATGTGTTTTAGTGCAGACAGTTTCTTGGTCTCGGGAGAAGCACTTGGTTCCTTCTCTGTTGCCTCTCAGTTGTCAAAAACAAGGGCCCGTAATCAATCAGAGGAAAAGGTATTCAGGACTGTGAGTTGTTTTATTACTTATAATGAAATCCTAAATGCCCATATGAATCAGGTCAGTCATTCTATGGAAAAGTAAGAAGGAAAGTGTATTAATCACCAGTTAAGAAGTTCTCCCTTTATGTAAAAAGACATTCTCAAACTTCACTTTAACATCAGAAAGTAGTTCTTATGGCTCGTGAGCCAAACAGGTCCTTTAAGATTGTCTGTATGTGCATTGTACTACAGCATTAACATTTCCTAAACCCTATTGGATAAAATAGGGTAGGTCTAAGTTAGGGCCAGCCTTCTTTAACGTTGTTATTTGTCAGTGTGTATCTTACTACCTGTCACTCAAATGACAAGGGGATGAAGCTTATTGTCTGACACTTGAATTCTTGGAGCAGTGGACTACGTGAGTCAATCATGCAGTACTTCAAATGCCACAACTCAACAAAAAACGGATCAAAAAAGGGATTTTGTTGCTAATTGAGGTAAGAATGCTCATAGATTCTGCTTGTATGAATTAAACATCCCATACAGGTAGATTTAAGATATCCTTATTTTAAACCATCTGCTATGCGTTACAGACAAATCAAAGAAAGTCACTATAACTAATCAATCAAATCTGTTTGGTTTTATTTGCATACAAAAGACAAATATGAATATTGTCAGGCAGGTCTTTCTAAATAAAGGCTGGCCATGGCCAGAGGTTAGTGCGTCATTCAGCTCAAGTCAAAGTGATATACTACAAATGACTCCTAGTGGATTTCAAAGGGAGCATCAGTAAGCAGGCCATAATGTAGATGAGACTTTTCTCTGGCTCCCTCTCTCCTTTATTCCCAGTCCCTCCCTTTTTCTTCTAGTTCCTCCCTCTCACATGCAGTAGTCTGTGTAGCTGTTATAAAATGCTGACGCTCCTGACTCTAATCTGCAGGCGTACACTAGAAGCCCAGTAATCTACACCCATCAAAGGTTGAGATTAGCAGAGAGCTAGAAGGGGAGGGATGTAAAACAGAGGCACAGATAGGAAGACAGTGAGGGACATGCATGACAGAGTCAAGCTACCCTACTCAGGGATTGGTGCACATAAATAGCCAACCAATCACAGACAAGGCAGAGAAAACAACAAGGGTAGGGCAGAGCTTGAGTAACAGGGAAGTGCTATGAAAAAGCGAGGGAGAAGGTAAAATCACCAGACTTCCAGAGGAAATACGAAGCTAACAGGCAGAGCACAAATGAACACGGAACATCGGTGAGACGTCCAGTGAGAGGCCAGGGAAGCGAGAAGACGGGAGATAGGAAGGAAATGGGTAGAGGGCTTGGGTGAGCAACCAGCAGCAGCACAGAGGCTATCACCAAGCCAATCCAACAGCATCCGGCTGAGCAGCAATGACCTGACAGCCCTGGAGCTTGGCGCAACGCAGGCAGCACAGCACAGGCCTGGCCAACAGGCCCACATACCCCAGGGGGGCAGCAGAGGGACAGAGAACCCCCAGAACCACACTGTCAGCAGCTGCAGCCATGAGGACCGCACGGAAGGGAAATGTGGAGATGCCTGCGTTCGTCCGGCAGCTTGTGAAGGAGACCGAGAAGAGGGTCAGCTCTTTCTTCAAAGGAGGGGGACGTGGAGCGGCAGAGCAGGTGGAGGTTGAGGGGGAGGAGGCGATGCCCAGCCCTTACCTTGACCGTCCCGTTCTGGACAAGCTGACTGAGGAGGGCTGCTCCCGTTGCGGCCTGACCTACGCGCTGGGCAGCATGCAGGGCTGGAGGGCCAACATGGAGGACTTCCACAACTGTGTTCCTCAGCTGGGCGCCGGGCTGGCAGACTGGAGCTTCTTTGCTGTGTTTGATGGACATGCGGGCAGCCAAGTGGCCCAGTACGCCTCACATCACCTGCTGGATCAGGTCCTGGCTACAGGTAACACTAACTCGCCAAGAATGTTATCGTCTGGCTTTGACATATTACTCAACACCTTGTTTCAAATAGATTCTTGGTACTGTAGGGGGCCGGGAACAGATCTTGCTACATTGGGTGGATGACATATACAAGAGCAGATATTTAGATGTAACACTGTGTGAATTGAGATGAGCATGTTAGAACACTTTAACCCATAATAATTATAAATTATTGTATTGAATAGTGTATGTTACAGAAAAGATTAGCAAGTAATACGTATAAATGATCCTTGAAGGAGGTTACCAGTGGTTGCTACTGTATTTTGCTAGCGGTGATGGGATGTCATCTAGCCAGAGTCTGTGTGCACAATGTACTGACATCCTGTTTGGCTAAATGCCTGTGCACTGACTCTGTTATAACTTACTGCCTGTGCACTGATGCCCAGTTTTGGTCTGCCTGTGTCCTGACTTCATGTTTTGACTTATTGCCTGTGCACTGACTGTGCGCCCTGTAGGAGGTATCGGGCCGGAGGACCACCCTGATCGCGTGAGACAGAGCCTCATCGACGGCTTCTTACAGACAGACAGACACCTGCTGACAGCGGCCCGCCGTGAGGGCTGGGAGCGAGGCGGCACTACGGTGACCTCCACTCTCATCTCGCCGCGATACATTTACTTTGCCAACTGTGGAGACTCGCGAGCCATGCTGTGCCGAGCCGGCCAGGTGTGCTTCTCCACCGAGGACCACAAGCCCTACAGCCCTCTGGAGAGGGAGCGCGTCGAGAGCGCAGGCGGCACCGTGTCCCTGCAGCGCATCAACGGCTCTCTGGCCGTGTCGCGCGCCCTGGGGGACTTCAGCTATAAGGGGGCAGAGAACCGGCCACCCACCCAGCAGATGGTGTCCCCGGAGCCGGAGGTGAGTGTGGTGGAGAGGTCTCCAGGGGACGAATTTCTGGTGCTAGCCTGTGACGGTGTGTGGGACATGGTATCCAACGAGGAGCTGTGCGCTTTCATCCACAGCCGCCTGCGCGTCTGCACTGACCTCAGGGACATCTGCTCCCAGGTCGTTGACCTCTGCCTTTATAAGGTCAGTACCCAAGCTCGTAGGTCAACTTTTGATCAGTACATGTAGACTAGCTCAGTGATCCAGGAAAATAAATCCTTCATGTTCCATTTGTTGTCCAAAGGGGAATGAATGATCCTCAGTGTAGATGGCCAAATGTTCTGAAACGCGTCAAGATGAGTCACAGACATGCTGTTAATATATTACGACATTCTTTTGGCAAAAACTGTAATCTTTTTTTACATAAGAATAATAATCCAGGCTTAGACAGCCCACCGGGACTTAAGAACGTGTGGTGCCACAATTACTTTCCAAACACCAACACCCCAGCACACTCCCATTGAACACAGACTGTTTGTGTACCCAGGCAATGTGTGCTGAGCTGGGCTGGCATTTGCTCCCATATCCCTGCCTGGTGTGGGGTTGTATAACAATGTTCCAGCTCAGAGATGCTGACCAACGACCTGAAAATGTCAGCGTCTAACTCTCTCACACACTTCACCAGACATCCCCATCATAGTCAGTGGGGTTAGGTTGTGCGTGAAGGCGGACGTAGGCTGTTCAAGTTCCAGGAAACAGTGCGTTGTCTTAGCCGTGCACACACAGGGACAAGCAAAGGCTGTTTGCCTACAGCGTTTCTACCTACCAACCGGCTTCTGTTAGCCAAGCCAGGTCCCATCAGGAAAGCCACGCTTGCTTGCTCACATCTCATAGTCAACGGCTGACTGCGACTGACAAGACCTCCTAGCACACCGTCTAGCATTTCAGAGTGAAATACAAGAAAGAACTAGAAGAAAAGGGGCCTAATCTTTTAAGGTTCCGATTAAGACAGAAGCCAAGTGGTTGTAATTGGAGGTCAAATGTCACCTTTCTTACTGTAACACCTGATCACATGACTGGCGGCTGCTGTAATCCTGTCTAGTAATCCTTTCTTGGCACAAACCTGACTAAATCTTAGGTTGATTTGGCACTTGATAACAACAACAAGATGTACGTATACAACGCACAAGATTTTGACCGTCATCAGAGTGTGCTATAGCACATTCTGCTCAGAGGAGAACATAAGTCATTAGGATTTGTTCAAAACAGTCAGGAATGTTTATAACAAGTGTAACATACCCACATCAGCTCATCTCCATGACTGTATTCAACTTGGCTGGCTTGTTCTCCTCTCAGGGCAGTCTGGATAACATCAGCATCATTTTGGTCTGCTTCCCTGGCGCCCCTCAGATTTCAGCAGAGGCATTACACCAGGAAGCAGAGCTTGAGGACCTGCTAGAGTCTAAAGTGGCAGGTGCAGTAACATAGTCTCAAACTATTGCACACAGCACATATAAACATGCCACAACAAACATTTGAATTTGGTCTTGGGAGTGAACATATTATCTGTCAACTTTAGATTTTAGCTAATCAAAATACTTCTGGTAATTTGATGTAATTTGATGTGGTAAATCTGATGTTTATTATGAAATATATATATATATATGCTCCTAAGTCCCACAATAACATCAAAGTTGGGAACAACCAAATCACTCTGACTCAGGAATCTCTTACAACTTTATTACTGACCATTGACATTTGGTCAGAAGTCAATGGTCAGTGTCTGCAAACAAGATGACGAGCCAGAATCTAGTAACCAAATGTTTGCTGGATCAAATCCCTGAGCTGGCAATTTGAAAATTGTTAATGGGTTCTCAGTCAATTAATTTGGTAAAACATACCTGGCAACATAAGTAAAAAAGGACAACTGGTCATCCACGTCATGTAATATTAAAATTTCGAGTGAAAAATGGTAGAAATAGTAATAGATTTATAGAAATGCAAATCTTTCTGCACATATACACCAGATCTCTTTAAAATGGCCTTAAATGCTCTGTGACATCCAACCTAAAATGTGTTTATCAGCATATATAATCCCTAAGTAGGCTGGTATACAGTAATGTTGGGGTTGCTGTTGCCAATTTTATTCACCCCCCTTTTACTGATATATTTCAGGTTAAATCCATTTGCTTCAGGATTTATACTTTTAGAGTTAATTGGGCTTAAGAGAAGGCAGGTGCACTGTTGTCAGGTATGCTACATGTGTCAATTTAACCATTGTCTTTGTTCTCGTTTTGTAGAGATCTTTGAGAAGCTGAGTGCCCAGGGGGAGGAGCCTGACCTGCTGTCTGTCCTCACTGTTCTGGCTAACTGTGATGTCCCAGGTCTACCACCTGGAGGCGGCTTGCAAAGCAAGTAAGTGAATCTTAGTGTGTTGCGTCAAACGTGTACTACAAGTTAAGTACATTACTCCTGGAAAGAGTAGTAAGGTGCAGTGAAGATAATCTGAAAAAGGTTACTTAAATCTGTTTCCTGTATGTTGCAGAAGGAACTGTATCATCACCACCTATTATGAAAAAAAAGAGGCTCACAATTCTGCTACAACTAATGTAATGGTTTGTACTGATATTAAACTTTTTCAATTAACAAACCAATAAAATAGCGATTATTTGGGGTAATAATGTACAATCAGCTAACAGCAGTCTACCTTTTTCTACAGGGGCTTGGTGGTTCTGAGAAGCTTGTCTAGGTTTTGTTGGCAATGAAAGGCATCTCAAGAACAACCAATGCCAAAACAAAAACCTTTCAGAATTTTTTGCAATTTCACCAATTGCGGAAGCGGAACTGAAGTAGAATCTTCTCTCATACCTGCCACCAAGCAACAACTAGATGTAACAAATACAATGCAATTTAAGAAAACTGAAAAAAATAATTTTTATTTTTATACAATAGGGGGAATATTTTATTTTATATGACCTGGCACTTCAAACTCAGAGATTCTGACTCAGTGGAATGATCCGATAGCTGACAAACTAATCAATATGTTGTACTCATCCATCACGTAAACCAATGTCAAATTAAAATAGTCTATTCTTTAGTAGAGTCAAATGAGGACTAGTACTCTTTGCAAAACTTCCACTGGTACGATTTAAAATGGATGTTTAGTGTTAGCAGAGTTACAAATCTTTTATCTCAGTCCTGTTTTTGGTCTGGTTTGCATGACCTATCCTGTGCTGCACTGCTGACCTTGATGATACTAGAATTAATGTTTCAGTGAGAGCTCCGCAGAATTCATCAATGTGTTCATATATTATCATATGTGATTTTAATGACTATGTACTTATATTACGCACTGTGTTTAAACTTTACATGGTAGAAGTCATGACTGTTTTCAAGGAAAGTCTATCTGACTAAGAACATTTTAGGATGTTGGGGGTTTACCAGAGATTGCCACAAAAATCCAGTTATTTCCATCAAGCAGAAAAAAACACATTTTAATAGTTAGTGTGATTAACTGATATGCAAGACCATTGAAATATTTGTCATTTTAAATTATACTGCAGGACGGTAAATTAGACAACAAAGAGATTTAATTCAATTAATGACTATTAGGAAGTGTTGTCTCTTTAAATAGAATACAAATGTGAAGCCAACCTTTTTTATAATTTTTTTAAGATTATGTTATGTAATTGATTCTTTTGGATGATATGGGACAAGATATAAAAAAATCACAAGCATGGTCAGGGCCATAATAATGGAGGGGCCTCTGTAGAAAATGTGCTACATAGAACCAAATAGTGTTTTCCCCACTTATTTTTGGATGTTCAATATACCACCAAGTTGCGTAATAAAACATCTTGATGAGAATATGATTTTGTAAGAAGTTATGTGTGGAGTGGAGGCTCGGATCAGTTAGGATCCCAGAAAAAAGGGGTTTTCCCTTTCAACTGAACAGTAGGTGGGAAGGGTGGTGTTGTTTGCTTTTTTCATGAATGTCTGTTCCTTTCTCCTCTGTTTTATGTCATGAATTACGGCTAAACCACTAGGTTTTGGTGAAATGTAATTTATTAGTATTTTCCTTGAAAAGAAAATATAGAGTTTCCAAAGGTATTCTTGGTAGAACCATTTTGGGTTCCATATTGAATCTGGAAAAGGGTTGTCTTTGACACCAGAAAAATGGGGTTTGCTCATAGGGACATCCAAACAATACTAATAGAATCCTTTTTTTTAAGTGAACAGTACTATAAAAAAATGGTCAGCTTTAATTTGTGACTCTATAGTAGATAAAAATATTCTCACTCAAATTGACATAAAAATATTTCCATGGGGTATATGTGCTTTATTTCAAAATTACATTACTCTGAATTAAATAAATGGAAAAAAGAGTCCAACGGGGTTCTTCAGCCATTCAACATTTTTAGGTTCTGGCAAAACCTTTTTTGGTTTCCATGTAGAACCCGATTAGGGCCTTGGTATAACAGTGGTATTTAGAACTAATAGATAAATAAATAAATGGGTCACCTACAGGGACAGCCAAATAACCTTGTGGGAATATTTTTTGGTGTGTGTATCTGGATGATTGGATTTCATTTTTATATTACACCTGCAAGAAAAATATTGCACCTTTTTCTGTTCAGTCCTGTTAAGGGCTTTGAATCGAATTCATTCAGATTTAAGCTCCATTTTCAAAAGGTTCTGTAGCAGACCTAGATATTTAGTAATGGCAGATGCACAAAACATTTCTATTCACTGAAGTTTCCTTACATCCATTGTGTTGTGAAGGAGTAAGGCTCTGTAAGGCTCTCAAAAATCAGTCGGTCTCCTCGAGAGCCTTTTCACATCTCCATACTCCACAAAAAGCCTGATTACATTCAGAATTGCGTTTAAAGCAATCACTTGAGCATCTCAAACCTCTCTCCAGGGAGATGCTGTTTAAATGAACGGTGTCTGTCCACCACATTGCTATACAGAACCAAGACAGAACATTCAAGCACAGTCTTAGTAGGACATCACTGAGAGTAATGAATACCTCAGAAAGCTGTCAGACAGAGCATAGTTCTGCTGTGGGCTATAATATTTTCTAAAATTAGAGACCTAAGTAGCATAAACATGATTTACATTAAAAACATATTTGTAAGTGAATATACAGTATGTCCATTCGCAAATTTGAATGTCCAGCAGTAACATCTATTTGTTCTGTTTCGGTACTGTTTGGACTGGAAACAATATTTCTGAGTATGAAACGTCCCTAATTATTCTACACATAACAGAAGACAATCCAGTATCCACAATAAACCACAGAAAGAAAGGCCTGGTTGGTGTCCGGTGTGACTATCGGTCCACACTGGTCTCCTGCAGTCGGTTGTTCATGATGGCAAAGGCACCCACCCCACCAGAGAAACCGTTGTGGCGAGGAACTTGGCTCTGCCGGGGGCCCTGGTGGGCTGTCTCACACAGCTGCTTCTGCAGTAGCGCCAGAGAAACCTTATTGGACGCTGTGAAGTCGTTGACGGAGATCATCTCCCCGGAGAGACGCCTGCCCCCAGCAACCCCGTCAACACCGACTCCAGCGTCCGTCTCACTGTCACACACCGTCTCCACCGAGGCGTCTGTATAGCGATGTCCGCCCACGGGGGCGTGCGATGGGGTGGGCTGCACAGTGTTGCGTTTGAAGCGTTTCTGCCGGTGCCGTGCGGGTGGGGGCCTCAGGCCAGAGCGTTTGTTGGGGAGACAAGGGCAGCAGGCCCGCCTGCGGAGGCCCCGTTTCGGCCATGAGCAGGGACAGCGCCGGCCTGTGCAAGCCAGACGAGCCAGGATCCAGTTGAGAGTTTGTTTGATGACGATGGAGATGACGTTGAAGAGCGAGTAGATGCAGCACACGCCCATGAGGATGAAGAGGCAGTTACCAAGGCGATAGGCGTCCTGGGCCTCATAGTGCTCCCTTTGGCTGCTCACCAGGTCTCCGAACCCAATGGTGCTGAAGGCCACGAAGCAGAAGTACAGAGAGTCTACGTAGCTCCAGTCCTCCATGGAGCAGTACAGAAAGGAGGCACTGCAGGCGATCAGCACGGAAGCCACCCCCAAAATGAGCATCACGTAGTAGACAGAGGGCTTCCAGCCCTCCAAGCTGTCCTCCTCACTGCGGGGCACCTCAGGCCCAGACCCGGCCCCCACACCCGAGAGCCTCATTCTCCGCTCGTGGCACCAGCGCATGATGTAGGCCAACATGGTAATTATCCTCTCCAGGAAGAGGTTGAAGAAAAGGATGGTGGCGGCACAGCCAATGAGGCCGTAGAAGATCAGGAATATCTTCCCAGGGATGGTAGCCGGGGTGGTCATACCGAAACCTGGTGGGAAAGAGCACATGGAGAAAATGTCAGTATTTCAGTAAAAAGCTGAAGGGGGGTCTAAAATTCATATACTCTCTATCTATGGATGCAAGGACTGATTTACAATTATGTGTTGAACCAAGTTTTGAGGCTTTATAGTGTTTTCCTTGTTTACAAACAGCGGAGTAAAACAAGCTGATATTTGGGAACAGTTCAACTATGACCCTAGGGCATTTATAAATTATATCAGTATTTAATATGTCAACAACTGCTGATGGAGAAACTCCCTACTGTCCCTTTGGAGTATATGTTTTTTTTGTACTTTTAGCTCAGAATATATAATTGTAAAGTATATATTATTGTGTAGGTAATACAATAAATGTGGTGAAAACTAATGTTGAGATTAATTAATGCATTTCTATAGCAATTTCTTTTTTCAAGAAGCATGCCAGGCTTCAATATAGCACCCCCTGCTGGTATTAGGATTTATTTACAATTCAGGGCCCCCATTAGTGAACCAGAGAAAACGGTGTGATTATTCATTTCTAGATCCCTCTCCCTGTAACAGCTTACCAAGCTGGAGACAAATCTCAAGGTCGTTGTATTTCTTAGTAAGTGGTGATGTTCTAGAATGTATCGACAATTAAATAAAATCATTGTTAGTAATCGATCCAGTATTAATAACTTGTCTCTATAATTCTACACAACACCTTTCAGTAGTCATAGAAATATATGTTTAGTAATAGATTTATTACATTTTTCAAATGTACTACTTGTCATGTTGTCATTTACATTTCAAAGTGTTTTTACATGGTCAGGTGTCAGCTACACACAATAAGAATGAATAATCTACATGACAGAGCATGTGCCACTAACGTGCCCTCCCTCCAACACCCCGAAAAAAGCAGCTGTCTCACCGACTCACCAATGGTGGACACCACCGTGCCGACAAAGTAAAAGGCTCCCGAGAAGTCCCAGCGGGGCCTCAGAGCATCCACTCTGATGCCCGCCCCGTTGGCCTCTTCATACTGTCTCAGCAGCGCGTGAAGGGCTCCTAGGCTCACCCTGTTGCTCAGGGTGAAGTTAGCCAGCTGCTGTTCCCAGAGGAGACGGGCACGGAGCTCGCTGGGCCGCTCCAGCACAGAGAACACAGCCGCTCCACACAGCAGGTAAAGTAGGATGAGACCTGCCAGCAGGCAGAAGCGGGCGTTGTCCTCATTAAGGGGCGGACGGGGGCAGCAGCCACCACCCCGTTTACGAGCCATGACTGCAGTTGGCCCGGCAAAGATATAACACCACACTAACATGCAAGGACTGCCTTACCACTCACAGCGCTCAATGCACATCAGACAAACCAAACCGACGCACACACTCACACACACGCTCACACACAAGCTCAGGATAACTTAACATGCTAAACAAAATGGGTGACCACAAAGACGAGGGCAGAGTACTTTAATGGGTCGGTCCATCCAGAGCTCTTGTCAATGTAATCTAACGCGTGGCCGCCGATACGAGAGGATTCCTGACTGCATTTCCACTGTGCATGACTCTGTAATTCACAAGACACTGGTACTGGTGGGTAATTCACTCATCAGTTGAATTTAAAAGAAATTAAAAAAATGTAAGTATATATTGAAATTAAACCTTAATAAGTCACAGGTTATTTACTTTGCCTGTAAATCAAAACACATGACAATAGCCTACAGTCCACTTCATTTAGCATATATGTTCATAATGCTTCTCTTTAAATAATTTCTGATCTGAAGAATAATTCAATAAAAAAATACCTGCATTTATATATCTCGATTAATCCGATAACTCCACTGTTCATGAAAAATGTGTCCATCTTGGTGTCTTGATCCTCGTTTTAAGCTAGTCACCCTCTTCTGAGTGGGCTTTGCCACGGATCTTATGATCAGTGACCAAGGAGATGGGAAGCTGTGGAGACTACTGAATAGCAATCTGATCCGTAACCGTTGCCATCACACACCTAAATATACGTTAAGTGTGTGTGTGAGACGGGCAGGGAGAGATCAGAGGATCAAACCCATGTGTGCAAGCCTACCGTGATTGGTGTAATCATTTCTTGATTTTAGGAGCTTTTTATTCAGGTCCTCCAAGCTGTAATCAACATTCATTCTAAAAATATCTCTCACTAAGCAGTGAGACTGATAGTATTCAGTATATTATTAATATGCAAATAACTGATTAAAACACGGCATCTGGACTGTAAAACTGAATACAGAAATGTTGGATTCATGACTTCTGCTCTGTTTAGATGAGGTTTACATAGTATGTATCCCTGTAACATCTGATTGAAAAAAAACATATTCTGAGTTTGTTCACTGCTCACTAACTAATTTAACAATAAATGATTAGATAATTAATTTTCTGATCTCTCCTTGGTTTATGTACCCTTTGTCTTAGGTACAAGTTGTGCATCCTCTGTTGTAGGTTGTGTGTGTGGGGGGTAGCTTTGTTCTTCCTGCCTGCTCTTTTGTGTTTGTCTGCCTTTAATCTTGGATGTGGGCGGAGGGCACTAGAGGGTACTGGGACCAGGTGCAGAAGAAAGGGAATATGCTTGAAACGGTGACTCCTGCCTTTACATCTAAAAATCCCCTTGTGTATAGGAAATACTTTTAAAGAGCATATGTTCAGTACCATCATCTTGTGTTCCAAAATTGAGCAATTAATATCCATAATGTCTACAAATGTTCATATATCCTTTACCACACTGACATGCTACTCTTAAGAACAGAAAATAAACATGGCACTGTCCATGAATCACAGCAAACTCGTTTGGCAGGAGCATATGTTCAGTAACTTTCCAAAAAAGCATCAGAACAGTCTCTTTTAATAATTATTACAAACCAATAAGGCAATATGACAATTGAAAAAGACAACATACAACAGAATGACAATTATGATATCAGTCTCAGATAAGACCTATGAAATTAATATAATTTTTCAGGTTGCAATGTTTGGAACATTGGCAAAACTTCCATTAAAGTACAGAGGTAGGTCAGCGAGCACCATGGGACTCAGAGTAGAGGTACAGAGTCAAGGGCCTGCACTCGGGCAGCAAAAAGCAAGACATGTTTCTTAACCTCTGCATTGATTTGTTCCTGTGAGGCACGAGGATTCTTCTGCACAAAGTCTGCAATGGACTGGATACATTCTCTCTGTGGAGATGGAGGTAAAGCAGACAACTCAACCACTGTGCCTAGACACAACACATATTACCACTACACTGAATTTGACAGGCTATTATGTAAACAATTATAAAATGTAATGTCAACATTGTTTAGTATACGGACTGTTGCTATGAACTAATACAACTTCACAAATTTACCTTAAAAGCGTCAACCTCTCTTTGACCTGTGAGACGGTTTATGAGCTCCTGTGCCACCTGAATACCGGTGAGGGCTGTCAGAATGTCCTTGTCCGTTTCACTGTCTGAACGAAGCCAGCCTAAAAGAGCCAACTGGAAACAGAAAGTAAATGTTAGAAACATAGCAGATGGAAGATCAACCACAACTATCATTTTAAAGGCCCAGTCCTTAATTCAGTCTTCAGCCAAATGGCAGACACTATTATTTATAAACAACTGACTCAAAAACCTTAAAATTGGATAAGACACTTGTTAGGTCAATGGATATACACTACATGGCCAAATGTACATGGAGACCTGCTAGTCCAACACCTACATCCAAATCATTACCATTAATATGTAGTTGTTCCCTCCCGTTGCTGCTTTAACATCCGCTACTCTAAAAATGCTTTTCACTAGATGTTGGAACAATGGTGCAGCCTGCACGGGTTTGTTTCCCTCTGAAAACCAGAGCATTAGTGAGGCTGAGTAATGACCTTGCAGTTGGCTTTCCAATTCATAGCAATGGTGTTTTATGGGGTTGAATAACGTTCCTCTACGTTGATCTCAGCAAACCATTTCTGCATGGACCTTGCTTTGGGCCCTGGACCTTCTGAGAGAACAGAATCGTTTTGAATGTCACTGTATGCTGAAACATTCAGATTTCCCTTCACTGAAGCTATGGGACCAAACCTGAATCACAAAAAACAGCCCCAAACCAGGGCTAAGGTTCATCTGGCATTGGCCAAACGCATATTAAAGAGCAGACATTTTATGAACTGAGTTGTTGGAAAGGTGGCATCCTATGATGGTGCCAAGTTGAAAGTCACTGAGCTTGTCAGTATGGACTATTCTACTGCCAGTGTTTGTCCATGACGATTGCTTGCCTGTGTGCTCAGTTTTATTTACCTGTCAGCAACAGGTGTAACTGAAAGGGCCATATTCACTAATTTGAACGGGTGTCCGCATACTTTTGGCCATGAAGTTATGGTCTCTAATGGTCTTTGAAAATCTATCAAGCCCCAACCAATTAAGTATGTGGGCTATTTTAGAGATAGTGCATTTTGCATCTCTATCACAGAACACAAAATCAATGTAAATTCAACATTTTGAGGGTGTCTATTGCATCACTTTGGGGTACAGTACACCTATGTATTTACAAATATATGAAATAAAGCTAATAAAAGGTTTTGTAAAAAGTCGAAGGTTAGCCTACATTAGATGGACACACCTTTGGGGAGACTAAACATATAGCCAACGTCTGCAAGTTTGTCTTTGAGTTAGCTCGAGTCCTGACTTAAACCTAGTATTCGGCTGTAAATGAAACGCCATATAACACCGTTGACTGCAGCGTAAACAATAAAAAATATACTGAATACTGACCTGTTGAAATAACTGCGAATTCGACATTTCCCCTGGGCTCGTTGATTTCGACATATTTAAGATATAATATAAAACAAAACGTTAACTAGCCACTATAAGAAAAATGCCGTAAATATGTAATCATCGGATTCAAATAAACGTAAAATGCCAAAAAATATATTTCTACACTTTCATAGGCCAAGAAGGAACTCACTGTATCCACTTCCTGTTTACATTGCTATTTTGTCCTGTGTTATGAATTCGTCCGGAAATTACCGCCATCTAGTGTGTAGATACAAATAAGTAGTCCGAAGAAGGAGAGGAATTTGACATTTTGCGGCAAGGACTATTGGTCCTAAGGACAGTTTAAAAAACAAATTCATAAACAAATTCACTAAATCATATAATCAGGCACATATATCCATCATTTTAAATGAACTTGGTGCATTATGGTTGTACTTTTTTTAATTATACAAAACTCTCATGAGGAAACACATCGTAAAAAGGGCTTTATAAAATACATTTTATTTTATTTGATCAGTCAGTACAACACAAACGTTGTCAGTCTGAATGAAAGAAAAAGTATTTTACTAGACTTTACCTTCCTCAGTGAAGAAAAAATCTATTTAAAGTCATTCATAAACCATACAAAGGAAGGCTTACAATCTCTCCACTTACTACAATGGATGTGATATTTACCCATGAGAACAATCATGTTGACCAAATCAGGTATCGATGAATCTACATCATCCATATAAAACAGGATGTGTGATAAGTCAAATGTCGGGACATCATCAATCCTGAGTGACAGACCATTGTGTAAATCAGACCAGAAGCTTTTGGACACAGAGTATAAAATTAAAGTCTCCTCAGCCGCCTCACAAAATACACAGGGGTCTACTTCAAATTTGAACCTTTTACACTATCTATGAACAAGGCATCCATATTCGTAAATTGCACATGCAATCCTCTGTCATAATAAAAAATATTTTGGATTTCAAAACGTCATCAATTAATTTGTTATTAAATTTATGATCGCATAGATTACAACCATTTATTCCATTTATTATAGATTTGGTAAAGTTGGTAAGCGTCTTATTCTCGCATACAACAATGTGTTTTGAATTAGCCGTAATAATGGTAATGGTATTGCTTTACAAATCCAATTATATTCTATATGAGTGCCGTTTAGATTATATTTGTACAAGAAAGCTTTATGTTCCAAAAAGTTACCATTATTATCTAATATATCATTCACAAACAAAAGGCCCTCTTGTACCTCTCACTCTTAAACAAAGATTTCCTATTAATCATAATGACCCTGTTATTCCACAGGGTGGATCAAAAGGGAGAGAAGTTGCAGGTAAATATCATTTTTCAGTATTGGAGAAGTTTGATAATTCAACACAAATCTTGGTTACCTCAAAATAGCTGAAGTTCAAGCCCTCCCTTTTTTCTTAAATAGAGATGTAGGTATGTGGAACCACATAGTTTGGTTGTGAGAAGTATGTTTTCAACCAGTTAATCTTAAATGTCTCAAAAAGTTATTCAAATTCCAAGGTTTTGATACCAGCCTTACCATACTCTTTAACTGATTTCTTAAAATAATTGGTTTCATTTTTCCAAAGGAACTGAAAATTCATTTCTTTTAAACATTATTAAGAGACATACAGAGAGTGACATGGAGAGATTATTTTGGAACTGAGTGAGGTCTCTGGTTAGCGAGTGAGGTCTCCTTGGTAGTCATAGAGTGACTACCAAAGATAGTGAGGTCTCTGGTTAGCGGCTAAGTGAGTTTTTTCATATCTATTAACCAGTCAGAATATTTGACATCTTCCCTTCTGATAAAATTTTTTGATGTAAATATTTCAAGATATTTCACTTCAGATTTAACCTTGATTGACACAGTAGTGGAATCTTTACATGAATGAATGGGAAGAAACTCATTTTTTTATATTAAAGAATAATCCTGATGCTTTAGAGAACAGGACGGTATTAAGTGCAACATCTACTATAGATACAATTTGGAGTGTCGCAAAACTGACTGTGAAATTATTTATTATAAAGTAAAATTCCATAAGGCACAGGATCAACAAAAAAAGATTAAATACAACCAACATATAATGTTTACTAGTTACTGAGGTTTTTATCCTGTAGAACAACAACAGGGATTTCTTATACTTCATGCTTGATGCATTTAGAAGTAGAGCATGGATTGCATCATTCAAATCACATTTGAGAAATTGATCGGTCATCCTTGTTTCATCAAAAACACATGACAATGGATGCTTTGACATCAGTGAGGAGCTTGTTTAAGATTACCGGTTTGAGATTAGCCCCGCAAAAATATTAGACCTTTAAATTCATAGTCAAATTCACTGAAAATAATTATTTATTGTTGATCCAAAACACTGAACAGATGAAAAGATTTTAACGACATTGACCACTAGAGCAACTGGTCTGCAAAATCCCACAACTTCAATGGCTGAAGTTGATCATCATTATCAGTGGTGTCAACCTTTCAGACAGAATAAAATGCCGTCATGCAGTTCAGATACATACCCATTCCTTAAAACAATTTACACAGTGGCAGATTGAAAGGAGTAAATTATCTGATTAATGAATGTTTTTGGAATGATGTTATTCCATGACGTGTGTCAGTTTATTATCCACATTCCTACAGGTAGATACAGCACAGGATTTTTAGGTAGTGGTTTTGGTCAGCTCTCCACCTGCGGTTTTGAAAAAGTTCCTAGCTGCTTGGTGTTGACATCTTTCAGCTGGTCTAACTGTCTCTGTCCACGCCGGTAAAGGTATTCTATGTGCATAACATCAGTCTTCTTGATAGTGGAGTTCTGACGGAACTCATCCCGGATCCTGGGTAGAAAACCAGGCTTGGTCTGGCCAGCCCGTAGGAACTGACGGTACAGAGACAACACCTGTTTCTGTAACTTACTGTGCCGGGCCATAGTTTGAAACACAAGGTACCAGCAAAGCAGGGAGGACAAACAACCAGGATAGAGAAAGAAGAAGTCTAACTGTTGACTACTGTCACAACATCAGAGTTGTAGATGAAGTGTCTCTTAAACCTACAGGAGAAAGACATCATATTGGTTAGTTGTTAATAACTTATCGTATGGCATGTGTTACTGAACATACAGCAAGCTACTGAAATAAAGTAAATACTTGTGAAAATAAGGGCTACAAAGTACACTGAAAACAGGTGCTTCCTCAAACGTGTGGAATTAAATTCGCATCATGTTAAAAAATTCAAGGCAGACCTAGTTTCCCATTATTTTGGCCGCAATGGTGAGAAGACCTCTCAGTGATGCGTCTTTAAAAGAGGGGTAATTGTTGAAACAAATGTACCAAAACCAAAATGTATGACAAAAACTGTTTATTGTGACAATACGCAAAAGCCATTTCTGTCATCAGATGTCAACTCATTGAAGATTTGTATGAGATTCTGGATGTCCAAGACAGTGTTTTCCACCACCATAAAAAAACACTATAGAATGTATTTAAAGAATTCTACAAAATCTATAAAGTCTATAAAAGGTTGGAATACAGCATTCCATTTGTTTTCTACATTCTACAGCAATTTTGGATGGTTTTGTCAAAAAGTGTAGAAATATACACTTTTTGTGGGGCGTTCGGGTAACTGCTGCTGCTGCTGCTGCTTTATCTGTCTCTCAGTCTCCTGATGTAGATTTATTGACTGGCTGTTATAACAGTGATTTGTTATATTAGCTGCCAATTGTGTAATAACATGGAACCTACGATAACTTTTTTCCTAATAGGTAATTACAAAACATATTAAGATTAATACTTATAAGTGCAGAACATAAGTATTGTGGAATTAGCAAAGATTGTATGTTTGTTCCATTTCATATACACTGTAGAATGAAGATAATTATTTCCCCTATTGCAAGAATTCCACATTTGAAATTCCAGCAAACTAACTAGCTTTCAGGCTGACCTAAACAAACAGAATAAAACGTTTAGAAATGCGACGTCCACTACAAATGAAAACGTTGTGTACTTCAAACAATGTTAACACAACATTCGGTAACAGAATACTTAAACAACAATATTTAGTAAATTCACTACCGTTAGTTGACTTTGACTTTTCATGGCTGCTGTACGTAGCATCCCTGACTACTTGCTGTACTGTAACTTCAAACTAGTGATACTGCACAGCAGCTTAAAGAATGCTAGCCAGCCAGATACACAGCAAACCTACCTTAATCAGGGTCACCTTAGAAATTGCTTCCCATGTCTGTGACCGTAAAATGAACTCTGATCCTTTCATTTATATTGTTTTAACCACTTAAACCGACTGATTAATACACTACCACAAGCTAGTAGCTAACATAGGCATGACCTTTATAACTGCAGCGTATTCAATCCGTCGATTTTGCTGCAAAAAATCTGGAATTTCTTTATCGAAAAAATCTCGTATTTTTGGAATGGCTAAACTACGTCTGTCATGTTCCCCGTTTGTTTCTGAAACCGTAAATGGTTTCTGTTGCAAAAAGTAGTAAATACGGTCCTTGATGTCTCTATTATGAAAGCCAAAGGCTACTGTGCTGGTGCTTTGGGGTGTTACACTGCCCTCTATTGGCTTGGAAGTCTCATCATGCTGTCAGCTCAGGTTGATGTTATTTTTCAGGGGTGCAGAATTCAAACATTTCTCACATATGAAATGAAACAACTTAAAGCAAAATTTAGAGTTTTTATTTCGGAAAATATCATTTGCGTAATTTTGTGTGAGCAACCATTCTTTTCAGACCCATTTCATACAGTACAATCATTAAAAAAATTGCAAGGGTGATGTGTACACATGTGTACAATACAACATGAGGTTAGCCTCAATCAATCTTTTGCACTGGACATTAGATAACTCGGATGGAAGCTCTGGTGACTGTCGATAGTGCATGATTTATTTAGTGTATAAGTAATAATTTGTAAAGCATTGAAACAAAACCTAGTATTGCTTTAAGATACGTGTATTCATACAACATCATACCGTGTATTTCAACCACCAGAGTTATAACTATCCAATCAATTTAATATCAGAAATGGTACATCATATCAGATGCATTAGCTACATGCACAACTATATTCCACATAATCTAGCACTTGCCAAAGCATAGATTTATTGCTATATTATTGCTGGACTGTCTGTGCTGAACATATACAATAAGTTACTTCTTGGGGAACAAATATGTGCAATAATGGCTGCATATCACCTTTGTATCCATTCTTTTCCATGATCTGCCTTCCTCCATTGGCCAACAATGTACTACTCCAGTTCACAACCTCATTTACTGAACATCTTTAAAAAAGGCACATTATCAAATATAACATTCGTTTTTTGCATAATCGTCGATTATAGGAATGCGAGGGATAGGTTATGTAAAAGGCCTCTATTATAACAATCCACATTTCAACCGTTAGACTATCGTATCTATAGTATTCAATGTGGCTCCAGATCAAGAAAAAAACTATAACTACATAGATATAGAATGTGGTGCTGTAGGTGATGTGGAGAAACTCCTTGGTGTAAAACGACTTGGTGATGTGAGCCTCATGTAGCTCTGTTGATAGAGCATAGAGCATGGAGCTTGGAGCTCAAACGTCAGGGTTTGTAGGGTTCGTTTCCCACGGAGGACCAGCAACAAAAAGGTATGTATGAAAATGTATAGAATAGCTACTGTACGTTGCTCTGGATAAAAGTGTCTGATTATTTACTCACATGTCAGATGTGGTGCTAATTAATGGAGTGATTAAATCTAAGTGGGATAGTGGCTAGTGGTATAGGTATGAGAGTGGGTGATAGAGGCAGACAATCTTTAATACTTAATAATCGAATGACAGTCAAAGTCCTAAGTATTCAGCAAAGAAAACCACAAGCACCTTGGTGAGGTTCTCTATAGTTTGAGAATGGATGTGTTCCGCTGTATCGTCCAGAGTGTGCATGAAGGAGGGGAAGGGCGTAGTGATCATGTGCAGTACTGGAACGCCTGCAGGCAGAAAGGGGTGTGAATGACAAGGAAGAAGACAATGAGACCAGGCAGAGAGCAGGGATCCACTTAGGGTGTAGGCTGTAGAATAGGAACATTACATTCTATAGAGTGGCTATGAATTCATCTTTCCTCAGCGCTTCTCCAAACTTCAGATGCCTTCCACAGAGGACCTAGTGTCTGGTGGTTTTGGGCTTTTAATTTGAGCCAAATAACACATAGACAACCAGGTAAGAGTTGTGACTAACTATAGTGAACCTAATGAATCAATCAAGCACAAGGAAGATGAAAAGACCTGCAGACACTCAGCCCCCCATGGAGTGACTCTGACACCTGTGCTATAGATCATGATGGTTCGGAGAATGTGCATTGATCTTCTGTGCGACAGCTGCCGCATCGTTCTCTGTAGCAGCATGAGTCAGTCATTTACTTTACCTTGTTCCTTGGATTGTTCTGTCAATCTAGTGTAATTCCTTACCTCCACTATTAACAGTTAATTACAATACGTTTACCCCTATATGATTACAGTAAGCAATGAGCTTGTGATAATAATTCACTAATTTACCTGGCAATACAGGCAATGTTTGTCTTTAATACAGTATAAAGGAAGGACATTTTGGGTAAAGGCTACACTGGCCACCCAGTTCTGGAACTATTAGTGCAAATTTATATAATGTGCTCTCTATCAAACGGTGTGATAACCTACTTGCATGATAATTGGCAGATAACCAGTCAAACATGTGTCATTTTCTGTTCAGTTGGAGTTTACTGCTCTCTGTTGATTTGGTATGGTAATTCTGTAAGGCCATATAGGCAGGTCCAATCAGCTGCGTAGGCATTCGAGGTGCCTGCATTGTGAAACATCCATCCATGTGTGCTCTCACCCTGTTGGAGGAAGGGCACATGATCATCCTCTACAGGGCCCATGGTGATGTCCTTCCTGAAGTAGGTCACCTCTTTGGGGTGGGAGGACAGCAGACCCAGCTTATGAAGCCTCCTCTCTAGGAGACAGACATGTCCGCCACCGCAGGTCAGGCTCAATGATAAAGAGGGGGAGGGGAAAGGACCGGAGCTAAGCAATGAGGAGGCAGAAAACTGGATAGAGGAACAATGGCTCATTCCAGGTTTCTTATTACTGTGCCTGGACAAAAGCTGTTAGATCAGCAATGGAGTGTGGTCTGAATTAGCATGAGTCTGTCATCACTTTGCCTCGCTCCTTAGATGGTTCTGTCATTCTACTGTACATCTTCCTCATTACCTCCACGATCAACAGTAAATTACAATATGATTACAGTAAGCAGTCAGCTACCTGGGAAAACAGTCAATGTTTGCTTTTAATACAGTATAAAGGAATAACATTTTGAGAAGTGAGACAGACGCCTTACCTGCATAAATTAACTCATCAAACCAGCGCATAGTTTCGTCAAAGTGGTTCACAAACATTGGGTCAGGAGCGCCAATCAGATCCAACAGAACAAACAGGTCCTGCCAACAAGAAACACAACAAGTAAGCCCATTAAAATACAGAAAATCTCAGCTAAGCAAAACAAAAAATACATACATCATAAGGCTAGGCAAAAGAATCATTGAAAGACGTGAATGGCATACATCCAGAGTACGCCATCCTTGTCTCCTTGTCAAAACTAGTTAGAGGATAGGTCAGAAGAATCAGGCTGGCTTATCCAATGCGTTTTGAGATGGAGGCAAGGAGAGAGGATGCATGCAGTGGATAATTGAGATAATCCCAGTGTAAAAAATCCACTTACAAAGCCTCACCAAAGCATGTAACAGGGTAGTATGTTGGGCTCCAGGGGGGTGAGGTGTGTGGGACATTTGGTCGGCAAGGTAACGTGAGCCGTACAGAGAATCAGAGGGGCTCTGCTGCTCAAATGCTTCATTACCATCGAAGAAAACCAATTGCAATGTCACCTGTGATTTCTGCTTAGCAAAAACAATATAGGAGAATATGTCACAAACATACAATATCATTTAAAAATGTTTGCTTCTACTACTAACATGGAAATGATGGAATAGTGTTAATGATATCCGGGCCATGACACATCAATGTCTGCCCAATTTCAGTTGGATATTGATGTATAAGTAATTCATGTGAGCAGACTCCAGATTTATAAATAGTCTGACATCTCTTGATATATACCACTTCAGATACTAGACCGCAGTTTTCCTAAATGCTTTCCGCCAGTCTGACATTAATATTCCCTGTGCAACAAGGAGCTTAAAAGGATCTGCCAAGTAATCTTTGCCCTCTAAACTTGTTTTGTCCCAACACGCATACACTGCCTTTACTTGTTGTTTTAGCACTTTCAGATGGACATCCAGAGCAGTGACCAGCTCTAGTATCATGGCACAGGGGACTGCTGCATCACTGGCCCCTAGGAACCTTCTGAGAGGCCCGTCTGGGGTTTTGGAAGCTGGAGGCATGGCCTTGGAGTCGTAGTGGCAGGCCAGCAGCAGACGGCGTGGGGCTGAGGGGTCCAGGACTGCTAGCAGGTTGGAGAAGGTGATAAGTCCCTTAGGGGTAGGAGATTTAAAGGAGTCTATTTCCAACGACCAACCTGCCGACAGGAACTCTAGATGGCTGTAGATGTGCTATGAGGGTCAGAAAAGAAAAAAAAATGTATGTTACAATAAGCAATACAGAAAAGATTAAGACAACAATTCCACTGGAATTACCGATGTTCCACCCTGTCAAACCGGAGTCAGTAGAGTTCCTAACCTCACGCACCCTTCGGCTGCCCCTGGTCCCTGGCAGTCTCTCAACTAGGATAGGCCTCAGGAGAGCATACCACAGCCTCCCTGAATTTACCTGGCTCACCAGACGCTTAATCTGTGCCACAGTGGACCTACGTGGATAATGGGTCAACTGTAGAAAGGGAGGACAGTAGGTCAGAGAATGAAGGAAAAACATGTCTATTAATGATCAATCAAGGCACTGATGTTCCATTTCTACCATATGTGATGTGTCTCAATAAGTATTTAGTAGATGCTAGATACATTATACTGCTGAACGCGCTGTTTTATTGCTGTCTGTGGAGTATGCATGCTGTACCAAGACTGTGACACCTAAAAATGCAACTCCTTTCGCTCAATATTATAAAACAGACGCTATATTGTATATAATAGGCAAAAGTATCCACCACCTACCTTGTCCCTCATTAGGTCGGGGACCCTAAATTGTATAATATCGTTCATATGAACACCGTTATCATCATCGCTGGTGTCATTACTCGAGAAAGAAAATCCAAGTGTCAGTGCCATTGCCAGCATCCCGCATAGGCATAGGAGAAGCACCCGGACTCGTGACATCCGAAGTCGGTTGCAGCGTCCCAGTAGCAGTTCGGTGCCCGTAGTAGGTCGGTGTCTGCGAACAGTCCTCATGACCGATTCACACAAGGGTAAGCTTTACGGTGCCTTTCTGTCCATAAGAGTCCAGGCTAGTTTATTGTAAGCAATAAATGAGGAAGAAAAACGCGCATGGTATGCAGAGTAAAAATAAATGCACTAGTAGAGCTTAGGAAAATAAACACGAAACAATTTATTATGGCGTTTAGTTATGATCATATTATTCGACACATATAAACATGAAGGCAAAAATGCAGTAAGATATATTTTACCTGAATGGTGAACTCGCGCTGTCATTGTCTGACAGCTGCGAATCTGTCAGATCAAATTTACCAATGTTCACAATACACCAATCGACTCAGTTCACTATGGTGCTTTCGCACCCCGAAATTCCGTGTCTGCTGTGTATAATGCAGTGTTCCGTCTGCCCCGCTAGTGATTGGTTGTTCGCGAACGAATGGCTCCTTTTAAACGGTCCTTTTGGTTAACGTTTGTGAACCGAATTGCGTGGTTTGAAATGATACATTGATTTGGCTCCTTGATTTCCTTAGATTTTTGTATTCTGCAAACTACTGCCAATTTTTTTAAATCTAAAACTATGTATTGGTACGATATCAATTGATGGGATTTTTATAATGAAATGGGCCTAGTTGATGTCTAAAGAAAAACAGGTTTGCAATAATAAAAACAGCCACTATTTCACATAATTTTTAAGTTCTTTTATTTGAATGATTGATGCATTCAAAAATATATTGGAACCAAATCCCCAATTCATTAATCACATAAGTGTCAAATGCTACCTATTTCCGCATGGTAACATAATGTTTTGAAAATAGCGAAAGGTTAAATGTACCTGCTTGGATAGGTCTGTTTGTAGCCAATGACCTGCCTCGTGCAATCGGATTGGTCATTTTTGTGCCAACTGGTGAAATAACTGGTTGGATAGAGAAAACCATGTAATATATAAAATTAAGATATGAAAAATGCACAGAATTTTTCTATTAAGATAAGCATCGTTTTCTTCCCTATTGAACTGCAGCTTGGTGATTGACTCGTTTTTAAGTTATTGCACACATGTAGCAGTTTTATGTAGCTAGCTTGCACTCTTAGCTAATTTATATTTTGATCGCTTTTCTGCTCGCACTCGCTGTCACAATTGGCTACTAAGGTAACGTTTGTTAGCTAAATAATTACAGTTCTAACTAATGATATGTAAAATAATTGAACTTTAACGAGATATATATAGTTCTCTGTAAATATTTTGCTTTCGAATTCATCTGTATTAAGATAAAGAGCGTGAATTTAAAAACTGTACTGAAGCCTGTTGAGATAGCTAACGTTAGCTAGTTAGCTCGCTAATATTAAATAGATGTGATTCATGCTAGTACTGCATTAGGATAATACTACAACATTTTTCCAGGGTGAAATGTAGTTACCCCATTGTTATCCAATGGAAAAAGACTAGATATGTAGACCTGCCTGTGTAAGTCATACAATATCTCAAAATATAAGTATATGTTTATATTTTTTCAAATTGCACACCATTTTAAATCAGGACAATCTCAGCTTCATTACTAATTATGTTTGGGCCGCATCATTAACTGTAATCCAATGTTACTGCCTAAAATCATTTTTCCCTTGGAACTCGCCTATTGATTTGCAATGGAGAAACGTGCTGGTCTATTTAGGCAAAAATCTCAAAATGTATATGTTTGGATTTCTATATGTGAGGCATCAATTTCCCCTTTTTAATAAAATATGATTTTTTAAATACTTTTTTACACAATTGATACAATAGAGGGTCAACTGTTAACTTTCTAAATCAGAAGTTTTAATTCAGTTTTCCTCTTAAGAAAAGATGAAGTTAAATAAAGTAAAATAAAAATGGGCGCATTTGTTGGTGCCGTTTTGAGACAATGTTATTATTAGCACTAATCATGCCAAGATAGGCTCAGCGAAGGTTTGATTGAATTCATTTGCTATGGCCGTTCTTTTGCTTTTGCTTTGAAGCATTCTTTTGTCCAGCCTGCAAATTTGATCCCTCCCAATGAAAGATTTGAGCCATGGCACCAGGATCCAAAGGCAGAGACAGAACAAACAAAAAAAGGTACTGCAATATTGAATGTCAAAATAATGCCAGTTGTACAGTACATAAAAAGGCTTACATGAGAAAAGGCTTAAATGAGATTATGAATATGATCTGCGGATACTTGCAGCATGTGCCTTTAAAAACCCAAGGCAGAGAAGCAGCAGACTCTGGACAAGAAAATGATTAAATGTATTGTAGCAAAGTAATAAGTCAGCTACCTTATCCTACAGTAAGAATCAGCCAGACTGGAGCACATGCTGGAGCAACAGTCTGAAAGAAATGGCAGGACTCCTGCCCATATCTGAAACTAAGAATGGTAGACGACTCACTAAGGTTTGTGCACAGATGTTGATTTGTTTTATTTTACAGACTGTTTGTATATGTACACTAACATAAAAATCTGTCATTTCCAGCTACAGTAGTCATTAACAACATTAACAATGTCTACATAATATTTCTGATCAATTTGATGTTATTTTGATGCTTTTCTTTCTAAGTGACCCCACATTTTTGAATAGTGGTGTACATATATTATGTGGGTGCAATTTTCTATGTATGAATCCTTAAGTGTTACAGTGTGTGGGTGGATGTTTCTTTAATTTATTTTCAGAAAGAGACTCTGGTCCACATGCTGCACTATTTTGACTTCCTTCAGAGTAAAATCCAGTCCTTGCAGAGATGCTTGCCCCCTGAAAGCATCCCCAAGCAGGAACCCGACACAGGTAAACCCAAACCAAGCTTTGGAGTACAGAGTACTCCTGAGTTACATCAATGCATTTACATTTTGTTTCTTAGTGTTGCACATTATACCAAAATACCTATACTTTATATATAGTAGAAAACAAATAATTGGTACTAGGCTTTCTGTTATATTTGATGCTTGTGTCATTGCCATGCGAAATTGAGAGCCTCAGTGGTTATATGTTGTGGAGCTCCGCCCCCTAGAGGCGCTTTAGCTCCTAGAGGTTTACCTCAGCCGTGTCAGCTGCCCATACTGAAAACTCATTATGCAAGATGCACCAGCCAGTCAGGGCACGGTGCATCTTGCCCCTAAATAGGACCCGTTAGCCCACAGAACACCCTCCCTTTTTATTCAGCAAACGCTTGCTGAGTGCTACTGATTACTTATTTATTTTGCTTCTCACTGATTACTAGCTATCGACGATGCACTGTTTGCTCCCTACTCATGCTGCACTAAAGTTATCTCACTGGTAGACATGTAGACATATTTTAGAATGGAAAAAGCATCAAGCCTAAACACATTTCCTTGTTTGGTCATAGCTGTAGCTGAACTCAGTTTATTACCCTCGTATGTCATTAAAATGTTGTCATAGTACTTGCCATTAAAATAAGTCCCAAATGGAAAACATTGTCATTTGACAGTAACTCCGTGAAATTAGCTAAAATGACCTGTGGGTGGAAATTTGCTAAAATGGCCTAAGTGGTCATTTATGGCTTTCTTTTTCACTGTGGTATAGATTTGAGGTGACATGCATCCCAACTACCTTGGTCATCTCTGACCATGAGCAAGCCAGATATCACACACATTTTTATAAAATGGACAGAATTGTTTGTTGTCTGAATGTACCTGTGAGGTCTCGTGTCTCTCCTATCCTATTCTTGTCCAGGTTTTCCATATCTGCCCTGACTGTTGATTGCCCTGAATGTTACCCACTGTACATTGTGTTCATGTGCTTTGTTTAGAGTATGTTCTTGTCTTCAGTCCCTATGTTCCATGTTCATTTATTCCGGTCCATGTTTTTTATATGTCTGTTTTGGTTTTCGGTTCTAGTGGTTTAATTTCTTGGATCCATTGGTCTTCTTTGTTCTCACCTGCTCCTTGTTAGCCCCACCCTATATATGTAAGCTCTTGTATTCAGTCTGGGTGGAAGCATTGTTTGTGTTTGCTCCTCTTAAAGGTAGTGCTCCTAATCTCAGCTTGTTACCTGTATAAAAGACACCTGTCCGCATAAGCAAATAATCGATCAGATTCCAAACTCTCCACCATGGCCAAGACCAAAGAGCTGTCCAAGGATGTCTGGGACAAGATTGTAGACCTACACAAAGCTGGAATGGGCTACAAAACCATCGCCAAGCAGCTTGGTGAAAAGGTGACAGTTGGTGCAATTATTCGCTAGAGCAAGAAACACAAAAGAACTGTCAATCTCCCTCGGTCTAGGGCTCCATGCAAGATCTCACCTTGTGGAGATGTAATTGCCATGAGAACGGTGAGGAATCAGCCCAAAACTACACGGGAGGATCTTGTCAATGATTTCAAGGGAGCTGGGACCATAGTCATGAAGAAAAGAATGGGTAACACTACACTGTGAAGGACAGAAATCCTGCAGCGCCCACAAGATCCCCCTGCTTAAAAAAGCACATGTACAGGCCCATCTGAAGTTTACCATTGAATGATTAAGAGGAGAACTGGGTGAAAGTGTTGTGGTCAGATGAGACCAAATTCAAGCACTTTGGCATTAACTCAACTCGCTGTGTTTGGAGGAGGAATGCTGCCTATGACCCCAAGAACACCATCCCCACTGACAAATATGGAGGTGGAACCATTATTTTTCTGTCAATGGGACAGGACAACTTCACCGTGTCAAAGGGATGATGGACGGGGCCATGTACCGTCAAATCTTGGGGGAGAACCTCCTTTCCTCAGCCAGGGCATTGAAAATGGGTGCTGGATGGGTATTCCAGCATTACAGTGACTCAAAACACACAGACAAACAACAACAAAGGAGTGGCACAAGAACAAGCACATTAGGATCCTGGAGTGGACCTTAATCTCATAGAAAGTCTGTGGAGGGAGCTGAAGGTTTGAGTTGCCAAACGTCAGCCTCAAAGCCTTGGAGAAGATCTGCAAAGAGGAGTGGGACAAAAGCCCTCCTGAGATGTGTGCACACCTGGACGCCAACTTCAAGAAACGTCTGAATTCTGTGATTGCCAACAAGGGTTTTGCTACCAAGTACTAAGTCATGTTTTGCAGAGGGGTCAAATACTTATTTCTCTTAATAAAATGAAAATCGATTTATAACATTTTTGATATCGGTTTTTCTGGATTGTTTTCTTGTTATTCTTTCTCTCACTCTTCAAATAAACTTACAATTAAAATTGTAGACTGATAATTCCTTTGTCAGTGGGCAAACATACAAAATCAGCAGGGGATCAAATACGTTTTCCCCTCACTGTATCTACTATTTACAGGCCCTCCGGGCCATCCACAACGTTGCTCAGTGAATTTCCAGAATTCTTGTTTAACCTTGTAGTCACGGCAGATACTATTAAAATTTTTAGCGATTTCAATATTGATGTGTAAAGTCCAATAGCCCTTGTCAAAAAGCCTTTGAAGCCATATTTGACTCAGTGGGTTGTGTCCGTAATGTATCAAGCCCTATGCACTGCCACAAAGGCTTAGTCTGGTCACAAGGAAAATATATTGTAATTATTTTATTGATATCTAATAATTTTTCCTCATAATTCTGGAATATTGGAACACTGTCTTATAATGTTTACTGTTACAAGAAGAATCCCAGTTGTTCCCCAAACGAAACCTTTTTAACAGCCATATTTTAAATTCTTGGCTTTCCAAAAGATTTTTTGAAACTCTTCCAGGCTTGCTCATTGATGGCAGAGTAAATAAACCATAAATCACTCACATCTGCTCGATCAGCCTATTTCTCCAACCTGATTAATGTAACCAAAAACAATCCCAAATGTAATTTCGATACAGTTGCAAAGTTAATGAAAAAGCAATCCTATACAAGCAAAGTGGGTCTTCACTTCAGCAGTGATGAATACTTATTGATGATCAGATCATCACCATTAGAAAACAAATAACAGAATCCTCCTTAAATTGGTATAGTCCTCAAAAACTCAGTTGTCCTTAGAATGTCAATTGGGACTATTTGCTTTTTTTGATCCTGTGTCACCTTAACACATTTGCTAAATTAATAATGAGCTCTAAACCAACTAGTTGTCAACTGGACCTGATTCCAACATAACTTGATGACAGAAAACTTTTCGCTTTAAACTCAGAAAAAAACTGAAATTTGTGATCTCACAGTGACCCTTGACAGTTGCATGGTCGAATCCCAAAACACTGTGAGAAACCTCTGTGTTACCCTTGACCTCATCTTGCGACGACACACCTCCAATCTTGTCTGGAAACTTGCCTGTTAAAAATTCTTGCCACTGATTATTTGCGGTCAAATTTGTATTGGATGCTAGTTATTAAAAAAAATCCACTCGCAAGCTCGTTGAAGGCGGGCTTAGTGTGGTTTCACAATTTCTTCAACTCGGAACAAATTTTCTGAGGGTTTATAGTTCCTACCTAGGTTGCAAGAAATCAGAAAAGAAGCAAAAATGGAGGAACATTTTTATTCTATTTCAGAAGAACTGGGCTCTTTTCATAAGATCACGTAAAAAAGCCAACTTCTCTGCTAAAATGCTGTTTGGAGAAAGAGTTGTTTTGGTGTGCCTACCAAAACATCGGAAAAGTTTAAGTTATGAAGCATGACAAACAGTCTGCAATTTATTGAAACTGAAAATGGACAGGTCAGTTATACTAGTGGTTACTCCTCTGATTTCAATAATCGGGGATCAGGTTCATGTTTTGATAGCTGCACCATCACTTTTCGTTCAGTTGCCTTTTTCCTTTCTTAAAAGCACTAATTCTTTCTACCTCATCCACACTTTTATATATTAGCAGACGATTGTGACAGGAGCCACATACCATTTTAGAAAACCCATCAATCAGCATTATCAGTCCTATTATATCTTCTAATGCGAGTGTGTAGTCCTACCTAGGAACATTTTGTTTGTTTCTCAAAGATAGATATGGTTCACTACCAACTCGACATAAATCCACATTTGTATAGTGTTTTATTTAAAGATTTTGCTGCCATCTTCATTTAGCTACTGTTGTACTGGAGGCCTTATGAGCACCTGTATTAATCCCTCCCCAGCAATGAATTTGATTGGGTTAACGTGTTTTGAGACATTACTGACAAAAATATTTTTCCCACAACAAAAATCATATAGGTATTCCTTTATTCTAGCACCATTCGATGACTATGTTTTAGAGGCTACCCTTGACCCTGATCTGTTGAGACAGACATACCTATGCATAACCTAAGATTGCAAGATGCAGGCCTTTTAATTGTACCTAGAATTTCTAAACAAATAGCTGGAGGCAGGGCTTTCTCCCATATAGCTCCACTACTTTGGAATGATCTGCCAATTAAGGTTAGAGACGCGTACTCAGTGCAAACTTTAAAATGTCTACTAAAGACTCTTCAGCAAGGTCTTTGATAAAGTCTGGCTCAGTGGTGTGAAGGTGAACGGAAAGGCTTGGATACTATCTACCCAAGTTGTCTTGCCAGGCTGGCTTTCATCTCAACTGGGATGTTGTCTCCACTGCCATTTGGCAGCGGAGTCTATTGCTTACTGTTGTTTCTTCGTTGTGGCCCTTGTGCAATGGGAGTGAACACTGTGGGCGATACTCAGCCATTTTTCAGGGTGGTGGCGGTTAGTTTGTGTAACTTTTGGTTGTTGCTTGTCAAAGTGAGTCGAGTGGCATTCTACCTGTTCAGACCAGTCCGGGGTCTCAGCCCCAAGGTTATACAAAAAGGTACTTGTCCACCTGATCATGCTCCTGACCTGGGTTCTGTCTTATAGACTCGGCACACAGCCCATATGCATTTATTAATTACTATAATTTGAACTCTTAAAATGTTCACCTGGCACAGCTGGAAGAGGACTGGCCACTCCTCAGAGTGGTGCCAAATGAGTTCCTCTCTTTGGCACCTTTTAGGAAGTTGTTCCTAGCCACTGCATCAACATTGTTGTTGCTTGCTCTTTTGGGTTTCAGGCTGGTTGTTTTGTAAAAGCACTTTGTGACAACTGCTGATGTAAATAGGGCTTTGTAAAATGTATTTGATTGAATTTGATACAGAAGGCTATGTAGCCAATTTAAAAATTGAGCTCCACTGTGAGGCAAATTATTTATAGATGAAGGACATTTAACTTGATAGCAACTGGGCCTAGAAGTGGATGCCCTTCGAAAATATCTCCAAGATTTTCAAGAAAATAATAAATCAGGTATATACCAACACAAAAATAACAGATTTGCCAACCTCCCTTGCTGCATCTCAGTTTACTTTGCATGCTTCAACAATAAAAACTAAGATTGGAAATGGCATTCATGGGAGGATTGCTAGGAAGAGGCCTGTGCTGTCAAAAGATCCAAACTGCCCATGTTTATTTTGCCTGGGACCACCTATGTATGTCAAGAATTGTAAAGATTTCTCCAAATTTGACCTGGATGGTCACAATCAGTGTTTGGCAAAAAAACCTTAACTGCCTACCACCAAAAGAACCTTATCCAAACAGTCAACCATAATGGTGGGAATGTCTTTATCTGTGGCTGATTTTCGTCTGGAACAGTTTAATTGCACATCATCAAGGGAACCATACTTTCTGAGGTATACAAGGAGATTCAAGAACAGAACATCAGGCAATCAGACAATTTGGCTTCCAAATATACAACGACCCAAAGTATTCAAGCAAATCTACAAAAGAATGGCCTAGGAGAAACACAGTCATATGTTTTGGATTGGTCAATTCAAAGATTAATATTGCTTCTTTAATCAGCACAAAAGTTTCAGCTGTTCTTACATAATTGCAAAAGGGTAATGATCACATAGCCTTTTAAAATGATTAGAAGTTAGATTTGCAAACACAACGTGCTATTGGAACACGACTGTTGGTAGCTTGTATTCCATTTAAAATCAGCCGTCTCCAGCTACCCTAGTAATTTACAACATTACCAATGTGTACATTGTATTTTTGATCAATGTAATGTTATTTTAATGGACGAAATATTAGCATGTTTTCCTATTGTTACAAAAATAATGGCCATTCTTGTAGGTTTCATGTACTTCCAAGCAGCACTCTAGTATTCCCAAGGGTAGATCTCCAGGGATTTTCCTTACTTTTTATTCAGTTAGATACAGTTAACAAACAGCCTTTCTGCTTATAAACCAAATTGGACAAGTGTAGGGGGTAGCCCCTTTCGGGCGCCCAGAGGGCAATTAGGATGAACTGTCTTGCTCAAGGATATATCTTTCGGATACTGGTCAGATAACGCTAATCAATAGACTGTCTGCCACCATGCTGTTAGGTAGGTAAAAACGTCTGCAACAAAAGAAATACATCTTAGGGGTTCTCTTATTGGGACAGCCAAATAGCAATTTTTAACCATTTTTAACTGTGTAGTGTATCACAGGTTTTGATACTAGTACTTGATACTATATCTGTTATCTGGACTACAGGTGTGTGTGTGTGTGTATGTGTGTGTGTGTGTGTGTGTGTGTGTGTGTGTGTGTGCGTGCATACACAGGGTCTGAGAGTGAAGAGAACACCCCCTCTGAGCCCTGTACACCCTCTCAAATTCTAAAGGCTAAGCGCAAGCATGTCTGCAACCGTTCCCATAAGAGACTATCTGCCTCCAGCTCAGGTACCAGCCCCACACCTCTCATGACGTGTAACATCGTCAAACACTGATGAGAGTTAACCTCAATTTATCCAGTGTTGGAACATTGTTCGATGTAATTAATACACCAAATAATGTTGCTTTTCTGTTTGCTATGCTCAGAGGTGAATGTAGAGCTTCCGATGAAAAGAAGAAGACTGAGCACAGCAGATGCCAGTAGAAAGAAATCAGACCCAACAGAAGAGGATGTGCCTGTCCCTATGTGGGGTGTGCATTTTGATTGGTCAGAATGCCATTCCAGTGATAGTTATGGGGATTGGCATGTGTGTGAAAGTGACTCCCAACCAAGCTCCCTGGATTCAGGCTTCAGCTTCAATCACATGCTTCCCCTGTGCACTCCTTTGGAGGGTAAGTTAGACTGAAGGGACTTCAGTGGGTTGAGGGCTAAACAGGTGTGTTTAGGGAAATGTTACTGAGTCACTGTAGGTTGTCTCTGTCTTCTCCAGGGTGCAGTGGGACTCTGAGGACTCCATCAACTATTCAGGGAGGCCACTGCTCTGCCTGTGAGGATGGCAGTGAAAGCAGCCCAAGGAGTATGGTCCTTGATATCCCAACTACTCCAGTTTCTGGGTCAGTTGACGTCGCAATGTGCCTAATGTTTGTTATCGAATGGGTGGAACAGTGTTGCATCTTGCTGCTATTATGCCAACCACTGTCCTGTTTATAATTGTCAGAAGACAATGGAGAAAGGTAGTAACACAACAAACCTCCTCTAGCCCCTGAGGCATGACTACTCAGTAGAATGGCAGGAGTGTGTGAAAGATAGGGGACGTTGTGAAGCAGATGCCCAGAGCAAGGACGGTCTGCAACCCACTGGTAACTGACAAATTATTATAGATAACTGATTACAGCTCTGTGATATGCTATTCTGACAAAAATATAGTTCCCGTCTAGACAATGAAAAACCCGTATTTAAAGCCTACTTCATTGATGCCAAACAATGATCCTTAAAATTGTTATCTTACTGAGCAAATCCTGGGCAGAAATTTTTAAGTTGTGAAATTCTACATAACTGTTGGCACACAATTTACAGTGAACTCTGAGGCTGTACCCACTTTAAGTTACAGTTTCAGACAGTAGCTAACAGGCTATTGTGCCTGTTTGAGCCTAATTTAGGCTTATATCCGTTGGCTACAAACTGATTACACCAATAGAGATTCATGGCCCAGTAGTATACTACCCAGGTCAGTTGTTTGGAGCTGCTACCAGACTGTGTTGGCTACATCTGTTCAGATTTTGCTTCCCAACTTTAATATGTTAATGTGAGCAGGTATAGGCTACTCAAATTGTATCATATTCTTAACTTTTCTGGATTACTATCACAAATAAAACAACATAGAAAATATGTTGTTGCAAACCTGCTGTGTACTGTACGATCATGCTTTAAAATGTTTAAACAAATGGCACACGCCTACCTGCTTCCAAGTTATGTAGGCTGCTGGTGTGAATCTACTGGGGGTTAATCTACTGGGCGACAGTCTACTGGGGGTTAATCTACTGGGCGTCAGTCTACTGAGCGTTAATCTCCTGGGCGTCAGTCTGCTGAGCGTTATTCTATTGGGTGTCAGTCTACTGAGCGTTAATCTATTGGGCATCAGTCTGCTGAGCATTAATCTATTGGGCATCAGTCTGCTGAGCGTTATTCAACTGGGCGTCAGTCTGCTGAGCGTTAATCTATTGGGCATCAGTCTGCTGAGCGTTAATCTATTGGGCGTCAGTCTGCTGAGCGTTATTCAACTGGGCGTCAGTCTACTGAATATGTTTTAAGTGAATGAAGGTGATTCTCTTTCTAATGTGTTTCCAGGCCAAGGTCACTTTTCCTGAAGGATCACATGCTTGGGGTCATCCCGTCCATGGGAGGGCGATGGAAACCCTTCTTAAGTCCTGCTGCTACACCCAAACGGCCCATTTTCCGTCCTTTTGGAACTGAGGACAGTCTGAACTTGGGCGAGAGTCTGAACCTTAGCCCGTCTCTCCTCACATCACCAGGTCGGGGCCTCAGCCAGTGCCTGCTACCTGAGGGACCAGAGGAACTCCATGGTAACATTTCTTTTCTAACACGCAGACATTAAGATGCCGCTTCAACTTCTGCATGCCATGTACGCAAATTGAGGTTTCTATATCAGACAGCAACCGATTAAAAGAGCTGTTCTAATATTGTTCTTCACTAAAAGTTCTGTTAGAGTGTTAGGTTAGTAGGCCTGTGTTCATAAACATCAGTTGTCGTGCCATTCAGATAGCCATATGACCACACTAGGCTGCTATTTATGATGTGACAGTGGCTTAGTAATCAGTTCATTAATGACCAAGAGGATATTGATAAATGGTAAGTAAGAATAGAAAATCAGTGTTGTAATGGGAATGGTCTGAAACAAGTGCATGTACGAGCTTTTGTTGTAGTTGTTCATTATTGTTCCAAATGCAGAACATTAGTTATTTAATGTGGTCAGTGAAGAAAAATAAATATGCATAGTGCTTGTTTTTTTTCTCTTTATACTATGTTGTTACAATAGACACAATAATATATAAATATTATTCTAGGCCTTTGAAAGTTAGACAGTGTGGTAATTAATTGATGTAATCTTGTCTAGACTGACTTTATGATCAGAATTTGACACTTTGTAGTAAATTTTGACACTGCTGTTTAAGATGTGTTTGTTATGCAGTTGCACTCTAAATGTTTTTTGCAGTGCTGTTTGAGGATGTTTGGGTCACGCCTAAAACGACCCAGGCCAAAGTGTCCCGTCTGTCCTACCATGACCCTACTGACACGGTAAGCCATCTCGAATCATCACGTCCCCCTGTGTGGAAGGATGCTGTGGTTGCCACAATATGAACGGTGTGTGTTCAGCTTCATGATGGAGACACTACTCCCCCTAGCTGTCAGATGGAGAAGCCGTGGTGAGGCATAGCAGTGGAGGGGGGCTGTCCTCCCACAGTGAGGGGGAGGAGGGGGATGTCACCTGGACCCCCAAGCAACAACAAGCCTCTCTGAAGTCCAAGACCAGTGGGACAAGACGCCGCCGCAGAGCTAACGCCTCCACCAGGGGGCACCCTCTGTTCCCTCCCAATCTGAAGAAGAAGTGTATTAACGGCTTCATCATGTTCTGCCGCGTCAACAGAAAGACCTACCTCCGGTGACTGACTCCGTCCACCCAGTAACCCTGTGTCTCAGATGGATGTCAGGCACTTGAATGTAACTAAGCTGCATTATGTCTCTGAACAGCACCCACCCAGGCACGCCGTCCACCGTGGTCACCAAGGAGCTGGCCAGCCTGTGGCACGACATGCCCAAGCAGGAGAGGCGTGTGTACTGGTGAGTTACTGTCTCATGGTGGTCGTCCGGGGACTTACAGCACTGTTTACTGAGGAGCTTGTGCTCTCTCCCTCTGTCAGTCTGAAGGCTCGTCGCTTCAGCCGTCAGCAGAACCGTAACGTGAAGCCTCAGCTGGCTGAGGGGGAAGAAGAGGACTTTGTGCCCAGTCCACTCCACATGCTGCTGGCCCAGAGAGACCTGAGGGCTTCAGCCAGAGGAGACTCCTAGAGCAACTCCCTTCACACACACTGGCCCTTCACCGACCATATGCATGGGATGGATATTCATACTGATGTATTCAAATCAACAACTCGTGTTTTTTATGTCACTTACTGTACTTGTTAATTATGGAGTTGTTTAGAGATTTATCTGAAATGCAGACACACTTTGTGTATGTCTGGCACGTCACATTTTAACTGTTACTGTTCACTGCTTCAAGTTATTTCTAGACCATGTTCAGACTTGGTTTTACAGATATCATTGAGGAGCCTTTTAGACAGGGTTTTATAAGTCTTTCTGTGGGTTCTAATGCCAAGACATTGTTTTGCTATTCATGTTAACCTGATGTTGAATTCACCAGTATATTTATGATCATAATGCAAATGACTAAATAAATGACACAGTATGTGGCTGACAGCTTTATTTATTATCTATTTATACTCACAATATATGAATATGTGGGGAATGCCACTGCGTTTGTGTGAAGTCCCTCTGTACAGGACAGATAAGAACCAAAGTCTTAATGTTGTTTTGAGTTATTCACACTGAATTAGTTGACGTTTCTACGAGGTGTGAAAATGTGTTGATGTTCTGTAAATAAAAGTTAATGCTACTTAGTGGGTTATTTGATACACATCAAACAGTTGAATGTTTATTTTAGATTATTCGAAATATAACAATTATTTTAACAAATCTCTAGTAAAAAT
>JACXGJ010001620.1:0-79569 GCA_016801105.1 Esox niger | reverse complement strand
TAGAGAGACTGAATGCCTTCTGGTTTAGCCTCTGCTCATTTCCATATTGATTCTGGACACTACAGGTTAGCTTAAGCGGTTATGCTGTAATGTCATTTTATAAAGTTCTATTTAAAAGGTTGCCGCAATATAACAAATCTAAGTGTGTGTGTGTGTGTGTGTGTGTGTGTGTGTGTGTGTGTGTGTGTGTGTGTGTGTGTGTGTGGAGGAGGGGGGGCATTGTAGGGTTTTAGTCACCGAACAAATTGCCAAACAAGGAGAGCTTGGCGTCTGTCTTTGAGACAGATTTTCCTTCCAAATTTCGGCTGAATATTGTTTCCAGATGTTTGGTGAGCAGCAGGAACATGACACAGCACACAGGGTTTTGTGACACGGCTTTGGTGACCAAATGCCCATAAAAGCACATTTACAAGTCTGTCAGTGGTCAAGTTAGAAAAAAAAATACATAGAAGACACAAACTCATAGCCAAACGTAATCATTTTTTGGCAGAACAAATCATGATGAGCTGTTATTAGACACTTCTGCACGTGCTTCTCGAAAGCGCTAAATCTTAAAAACATGGGAGTAAGAAAAACAAGGGCAAAAGGATGTTTGAGTGGATTAGTCTTTTGTATCAGAAGTTGCCAACTGATGTGTAGATTTGTACCTAGCCAAACAAAAGGCAGAGATTTGTCAAAAAGGAAGATAAGCTCCTGAATCCTTTCATCCAACACACAGACAAAGAATGCCTGTAGCTTCACACAGACCTGCTCCGACATGTCAGCGAGCACCAGTTCATTGTGACCCGGTTGACCAATGAAATGTTCTGAAATACGCAAATCCCACCCGCCTGGTACGTGTCAAACGAGCTGTGTGTTACACGTGGAGCCACCAGTTAAACACAGCAGAGTTGTTTGCTCTAGAAGTCACGGGGGCCCTATTTCCTCTTACACAGACAGAAGAAAACCGAGCAAACAACATCCCCAAACTGTGTCAGATACAGCATTACCACTTCGGGCTAAAATAATAAGCATTTAAGCCGTTCTGACAGCAGACCTCCGAGGCCAGCATTCCTTACGAGAACAAGGCCAGTCTAAAGGCAAGCTGCTCAGAAACACATGACAAAAGGCAAATGAAGTCCCGAATGCGAGCAGTTTGCAGTGAGCATAGCTGCCCTTAGGGCCTGATTGAAATTACACGCAAAGCTCTTTCCAGTATTCACAAGACTCCCCATGGCGTTAATGTTGAAGCATTTACATGCTTGCTTGTCTTACTGATAGGGGAATGAAGAAACTAGCCTTTCTCCAATTTCATCTGGGAATTTGGCTTAAATTACACAGCCTGTATTTGGTAAAACAAGAAAATTGTGTACCACACTATGTGGCCCATGTCTTCAAAACCACTCGCTTTCAAACTTAAATCGCCACGGCTAACGGAGGGATAATTGCTATTCATTCTACTTATAGACTCACGAAAGGTTGTTATTTGCCAAAGAATAAAGAACGAATACATCAGTGACAATTTGCAGTCTTTGACCTGAGCTTCTGGAGAAATACGGGTTTTAGGTCTTTTGTTCCCTAAAACCACCCTGCCAATGACTTGGTTTGCACTTCACTGCAAACATACCCAGACAGCTACGGAATGTCAGAGCTGTAAGAGAATATTTAATAGGCATCATCAAGCAAAGACAACGGTTGGCTTGGTAACCAGTGACACCTCCCCAGTTAGGAGTTAAGAGGCGTAATTTACAGGAACCCTCTTTTTGGCAACGGGCACAACTGTTGGCCTACCTGAAGCCGAACTTATCCATAGAGACAGACAGGTGCCTGGGCTGGCTGAAGCACTTGTAGGTATTCCTGTCGTCCATTGGGATGAGGTCTACGTCGCTGAACACGAAGCAGTCATAGTCGTACTCCTTCAGGGCCTCCGCGTATCCTACGTTGAGAAGCTTGGCGCGGTTGAACACCTCCTCACCATCCTGGAGAGTGAGGATGGAGGGAACGGGATATTAGAATCGTTAGGCAACCCTGGGAGATGGAAACAAACATCTGAACGGTAGACAAGGCCGGGTGTTTTGTAAAGGCACTTAGCGACAACCGCTAATGTAAAGGGGGCTTTTGAGAATACATATGCATGATTGACAGACAACACTGGTCCAGGGGTGCTCGCTTTGGTGTTTTGCCCCATCAAGTGAATACCAGAAATACAACTTCAGTTGGGGGGGATTCGATGCAATTCGAACAACAGTGTAGTCATCTTGGTGTTCTCTGGGGTTAAAAAACTAATAATATTTGCTCACCCATAATCTGTATTGCTTATTAATGTATTTTATTGTACTAAACAAGCAGACTTATGGCAGAGGCCTGGGGAATTAGCTCAGGGGAAGTGTGGATGAAACCCACTGAAACAATTTAAAGGAATGTACTCTGATGCTAAAGAAAACAACAATCCATCCGTTTATTGTTCAGCTTGTTGTTCGAAGTAGTTGTGAGACAAGCCATCCTGCGTTTTTCAAGGCTGTATTAGTGCTGGGAAATGTACTTACACACATTGTCCCAAAAACCTGTCCACAGACAATTACATCGTACCGTCGATTAGCCAGCCCCAGGGACTATATAAGCAGGTTTTAACACAATGTGGTGGAGCTGAAAACATCTGCGGTACATTAAAAATGCCCGGACCTGAATGCTTAGTGTCAATTGAACGTAGAGAAGAATTCCACTGTTATCAGTTATGGGAAGGAAAGCGTCCCCCTCAAGTGAATCTCAAAATGGGATTGCTTAGGTATATGGACAGGTCACCTGAGGTAACATTTGTGTAAACTCTTCAATCTATGTACCTCGTCAGTGTTGAGTTTCTGCTGGTGACCTTCATTCATGAGCCTTGCTCAATAAAATAATAAAATAATAAAATATCTTATTTGGGGGACCGAATAACTACTGATCATACTGCGGTTTGTACAGCCTCTATTCCGCTGGGGCTGTTTTCCGTTTGTTTTGTTTTTCTAATGCAACCCACATAGATTATGCTAATGCTGATGCATAGCATGAGAAAATACATAGAAATATAATTAATGAAACAGGAGTCACTATTCAACAAAATTATTTCGCAGTTCTATTAGGGCATTTCAATATATTTAAATGACATCCAGCAGGGAGAAACCAGGTTGATCAGGTAGGCCAGTGACGTCTTCCGACTAGCTGCTGGGCCTGCTCATTTTGTCTTGGTCCTCTCAGAATGGATACAACACATTGTCAGTTCACCAGGGCCGATGTGCGTAAGCATCCTGTGTCCGTTCTCTGCACATCGTCGTTTGGCAAAAGAACTGGAGAATCATGTTCCGCCTTAATGTGTATGGGGTGCTTTTCAACAGACGTGTCTCAAATATCACTGGCTTTATCTGATCTCATCCTGAAAAGATCTGCTTGAATACCTATAGAACCCGGGGGCAGAATGCCCTTCCTAATTACATGAAAACAAGGAGGTTCTCAAATTAAAGAAAAGCCAGGGTAGTGATAATAAAAACAAAAACAGGGACTCAAAGTTCTGATGCCAAAAAGTAGCGAAAACACTCGGACAATTGATTCAAAGTCTGGCTGTGTTCTCGGCTGAAGCCCTGCCTGTTGGTAACTTTCTATACTACACACAGTGGAGATACATGACCCAGACAAACGGGGAACGATACTTCGATAAAAATAAATACAAAAACACACTTTCCGCTCCAGATACGGTCCAAAATCAACATTTGTCAAGCAGGTCAGAGTGAGTCTGTTTATGGTGGCGTCCAGTTGCGTGTTTGTTTCAGCCTAGTGACTCATCTCTCCCTGTCAGGGCATTACAGCATTATCCCATGTGGATATAAATCTACACACAGGTCGTACACCCGCCCCCAAAAATAAATGAAGAGAAGAAAGCACAGTTCCAAAACAGATCAAGTCAATACAACAGAAAGGCAGAAAGAGGAAAGAAGCCCACATTACCAGACAGACCCCTTAGCCATGGTGTCTCGCAATTGGCCAGAGCAAGCAGGGGCGCCCTCTCTCCTCCTCCAGCGAACACAGCCATTGGCCAGATACTCCGACATGCAAAAGACTGGTGATTTGAGCAGAAGAACAGGGAAAGGAGGAATAGATTAAACAAAGGAGAAAGGGAGAGGAAAGGCTACGAAGAAAAGGAAAAGAGAGAAACAGACGGGTTGAGTAGAAAGCCAACAAATACCCAATAGTTGTGTGTAGCAGCCTCGGAGAGCGTTTGGAAATCGCTAGGCAACTCTTAACTACGGAAAATCAGATTGGTCCATTAGAATAATAGTAGCTTTTAACTGCTTTTCTTTGCCACGCACCGCATCGTGACAAACGTGACGTTGTGATCTAGTGTGCTATTAGTACTGGCAGCTGACCGGCGCATTTCCTATGTATTGCCCAGGCGTGACTGTCTCACTGCACTACAACACAGTGCTTTTCCCAGGCTATACCTGTAACCCTTCCCGGCATCCAGGCATAGAGGAGAGGTCACTAACACTAACTAATGCGCTAACCCAGCTCCAGTGCCAATAGAAATCAAGTAAAAATATATAATTAAACAAAGAAAAATTTATATTTGGAAAATGCATTCACAACACATTTGATTACAACACCACAATCAAACAATCCTGTTGTGATTTGGCTAGCATGTGGTATGTCAATAAGGGGCCTAGACTCCTGTGTTGCTTTAAACTAGCTAGTGTTCACTTGGTCGGATTTCTTCGCGCCATGTTCACATCAACCATTGCGTGAAGGAGGACCAGATGTCTAATACATGTTGATTGTGGATCGTGTGTGACAGTAACAACAGCAGAAGATAAAAGCAACCCGATTGTCCCTCCAATTGATCAGAACAGAACTGTTAGTGTAGACAGCCGATGGGGGCACTTAATTCCCCTGGCACTGGTTCCTGTGTGGGCAACTGACATTTGTTTTAGAACCAGGCTGCCTCCCAAATACAGGCCCGGTGTCCTGCCCAAAGCCCACAGCGATGTCTGCTCGAAACGAAACCAATGAAAAGGGATTTTTTTAGGACACAGACGGCCATGAAGCAGCCCTGGCTGACATCCACCCCTGCAAGCGATTCTATAGATATTGAAGTGGGGCTTCTCAACTCCAGACCTTGAAGCCAGTTCCACTCCATATTTTCATTGCAACTCTGCAATCGGGGACTAATCCAGTCCTGGGACACCAGGTGAGGGCAATTCATGTTGAGGTAGAACAGAAAACCAGCAGGCACCGGACCTTGTAGTGTAGGACTTGAATACCCCGATTAAAAAATTAAGGTCTTCACCAACACTTACGGAAACCTATTTAAAACATTTAACCAGGGGAACGGTTAGATAGATCACTGCAGGGTTGTTAAAGCACATCACCACAGCAAAGTCAGGACTACAGATGGAACGATCTGATGGCCACGCTTTATATCCCAGGGTGAGCCTTTCACCTGTGTCTTCACCTCAAGTCCCTACTAGACATATTCAGAAACGGCGTTTGAGGCATGTTTCTCTTCAACCCAGGTCAACCTGCAGGACCGACTGATGCAAGCCCAACCAGCGCCATCTCTGCCCGGTTCTGGTAACTATGTCAGCTCAACTCTGAACCACAGATGACATCACACAGTCAATCACGTTGAACTGGAGTTAATGCACACTCAATTTACAAAGTGTTGTGAGAAAACGGCAGAGCATCCATGTTTAAAATCTGAACGCATGTCCGTGTTTACGTTTTAGGGAACAGGCTGGCTTGCGTCACTGCTATGAAGTCACAAAGATGTTTTGGCATTAATATAAAATAATCTGTGGTTACACGTGGTAGGGACGTTGGAGCAGGGTGTTTGCTGCAGCAAGGCTGCGTGTTTGATTCAAGGCTGCGTGTTTGATTCAAGGCTGCGTGTTTGATTCAAGGCTGTGTGTTTGATTCAAGGCTGCGTGTTTGATTCAAGGCTGCGTGTTTGATTCAAGGCTGCGTGTTTGGAAAGATTTGAATATGTATGCACCCACTATCCTAAGTCATTCTGGATAAGAGTGGATTTACTCAACTACCCCTGATTTACTCAACTACCGGCAGTGACTTCACACAACAAACACAGAACTAGACTGTGACCAGGGTCTTACTGACAGTTTGGGAAAGACATTGAGAATTTCATTTTAAGTAGAACCCTTGTTGTAATTCTTCTTCCAGTCACCTGTAATCACCGCTATACCTGCATACGTTAAAAAAAACATTATGCAGACAAAAGGACCTGGATGAAAAGAGACAGGAATGCAATGATAAAAAGAGCCTTCCAGAAGGGCTGTTCTTTCAGGTCTTTAAATGGAAAGAGATAGTCCAGTCTGAAAGGCACACGTTGTATATTTCTGTGCCAAGCCCATTTTTGTGTTCAGCGCTAGTTTGACTGGAGGGCACAATAGTCTCTTGGTTGTGCAAACACCATGAATAAATAAAGCAAACTGCTGACGGACAAAGAACAGACGCATAGACAAATGCTGGCACTATGTTACATGATCAGATTTCTTCCCTGTATAGGCGAACACAGGAGGATTGCCTCAGATTGTAAGCATTTTTTTAAAAATAAGGCTAACATCAGTTATTCAGATGCTTGCCTACTGTTTCACCTGACCGTGAAGCAATACATTCCATTAGAAAACTGAGGCATATCAAACCTTCCTGACACACTGGGAAGAAATATGTCCAAGTATCTAACACATTTCTTTGCTGTGAGGTTCCTGAGGTAAACCTGACAGATGTCTGCTTTCTCATAAGAGTTACTCCCCAAGCAAATCAATCTTCCAGCTCACACTGTCGCTTAATGTCATTACAGTGGGTCATTTGTGTGACTGATACCAGATCTAGTTTTAATTGCTAAATGGAGAAAGCCCAAAAACTATACGAACTTAGGTCTACGATTATTTCTAGTTTAGTGATGATTTAAGTATATGGAGTGTTTTTACTGAAACTACCAGACTCTGATTCATCCCATGGCCGGTAATTTGACAAGATTTGAACTCATTTATTTGCACTCAAAAACATTACACCAAATAATGAGACTTTAAAGGATTTAGACATGGGATATATCCTCCATGATAGATATATGAATGAAAAGATCAATGCTAATTAAAAACAATTCTCTTCCAGCACGGAACAGAAACTCAAACAGTAGATGTAATGTATTCACATAACGACTTTAAAGTATAAAGATAAAACACATATTCCCAACAATTTCCAATGTGCAGCACAGTGAAGTACTTGGGATTTCATGGTGCCAGTTAACACCAGCTACAATATTTGAAATAACCAACCTCTGTTTGAGGAATTTTGGGAAACAGCCTGCCTTGAGATCTACTTACTGGCAAAAATCTGCTGCAGACAAGCAGGGAGGCGGAGGGCAGGGAGGAGTTGGAAAGCACCCACCTGGTTAATGACGTAGACACCATAGTCCAGCTGTTGGCGCTGTAGGATGGGATGGAGATAGTAGAGCCAGAACTTGAGGTGTTCGTCACGGTTACGGAATGGAATGATGATTGCCACCTTCTGAAGGGCCACACAGTCTTTGGGCTTGAATCGCCCCCCGTTCTGGAGATTGGGGTTTTCGTTCCTCACCATATCTAGGCTGACCGGATTCGAAAATTCTATTCGAAGGGGGCCCACTGAAAGAGAATGAATCACGTCTTATTCATTAGGTACTTGTTCATACTGTCGGGGTTCGATCCTTGCCCACGGACAAAACAAATTATGTGTAGGGATTTGTTTAGGACAGACTCATAAGCTGCATTTCCATTGCAGGAACTTTACCCAAGAACTACAAACCTTTTGAGAAACTCGCTGCGTTTCCACCACAAGAACCAGGGTCTAAAACTAGGGACTACATTTTACTCGCAGAACAGTCGTTTGGGGTGGGGCTTGCAGTGCTGAACATTTCTGGCTGGTCGATGATTAGTGTAGAGGCTACTTGCAGAAGTTTACAACCGCCATTTTTATGTCCTCAGCAAAGTAAAGTTGAAGGAGTTATTAAAGGGCTATATTTTGCTTACAAAAAGAGAACACATTATGGAGAAGTAATTTGACCGAAAGCAAACGACGAGGATAGGCAGCCCAGTGTTAATTGCATTGAGTAATTGTAAAGGCTTTCGATAAACAGTTTTACAATGAATATCAGGAGACATTCTATACATGCATTATTTCGTGGTAACCGTAAAAGTTGCCACCTTGGTCGCGTATGTCCGAGCTATATCTTTACGTATATATTCTGGGGCGCATGATCTGTTTCCTGTCAATTATCAAACTAATGTTGTTAGGATATTGTTTCAAGTGTGTTTTTGTTGTTAATAGTAAATCCTTAGGCTTTTTCCTTAGGCTGAACATGCATATATTTAAACTATTTCAGTAGCCGATTTCATTCACACACGATATACCTGTTCAGTTTGCGCCTTCTACTCCGGTCTGAAATGACTCATTATTTGTGTAGAATTATTTTGTTTTACACAAACATGAAATTAAAAAAGCTACCAACTCTGCCAACTGTGATTACCCAGATATTGCCTTTCCAAGCATTTCTAAACTTGCAAGTAGTTAAATGGTCCTTCAACATTCCCTTGAAGCTCCTCATTAAATTATAACTGGGTACTTATTTCAGCACGTGATTGGTCTCCAAAACCGTATTGTTTGCCTTGTATTTTAAGGTGCAACACAAAAGCAGGGTGGATAATTTAATTTAATGACAGGGGACCTCATTGTGTACTTGTTTCTTGTGTGTAGCAGGCAAACACTGTCTTTTTGTTATTTATACTAATGTCCTGCACATTAACATTTTACACCTACATTTTTGGAGATGAATAGTTGTGGAACCAAAGGTGTGTATAGTAGCTGTTTGTGTAAACCCGAAAGCAGAAGTACTCCCACACACTGTCTTGCTTACTGCTGAAGTGTTTATTTAATCGCGACAGATAAAGAACAAAGAAAGGTATGCGCCTAGGCGTGTATCCACCTGACGTCTCACGGTCAATCTCCGTAAAGGCTCGGAAAATCCAGTAAATCACGATCAACAGCAGCACAACTTTAATCTCCTCCACATACCTGTGCTGTTGCAATGTCATGTGGGGTAAGTGCATATGTCAGCAGACTCATTTGCATAATCTTCACAGGTGGAAACCAATCATCTCAAAGATGATCAAAGGACAATTTTGAGTGTCACGGCAAAGGATCTGAATAGTCATTTCTACGAGATTTCAGGAACTCAATTTGGAATAAATTGGCACTAATTCATAAAAATGTGTTTACTGTCTTTGTGGGATATTGTGTGTACATTAATAATAATAATAATAATAATAAATGTATATAAATAAATTGTTCATTGCATTCATAATACAAAGAGAGTAAGTGAAGGGGTTTGAAGTATTTTCAAAGGACCTATACCTCCCAAAATAACCACAGTTGATAAAAGTTACACATTTAGAACCAAACTTCAATGTGTCTATACAAATCTGGGCTTACAAGGTGGACTATTGTCATCTACAAATGGGCTGGATCTATAGGAGGTGGGGGGGGCGAAATCCCCTGTTAACAATACTGTTTTTTCTACAAACAATGACCACCAACTATGTTAATATCTAAAACACCTGAGATGCTCCTAAATACCAGAGTGTTCCTGAAGTAGGCACGGTAGATATAGAATACACCATAGAAATACAGGTCATATTCATAGTTTATATTCACACACACACTTTATACAACGCCCTGGATTGTTTTCTGTAAGGTGACCTGGCGGTTGACGTCCGGGAATCGCAAAACTATACATTTCATTCAGCTCAGCGCAGACATACACACCACTTTAATCCATTGACTTCCACCACTCAAACACTCAAGAGTTTTGTGACAGAGGGATGGCCCAGCTAGAGACACAGCTGCAAAAACATATTTTTGAAATGCGAGATAAGCTACAAGGCCACTGAACGACAACAACAAGCTGTGGAAATAAGACCCACGTTTCTCTAACTTTGAATTCCTTAACAGCATGTAGCTTAAAGCGTGGCTATAGGTAGACCAACTGAATGACTGAAAATTTGGTTGAGGGGATTTATACGTTTGCCTTCGACTTGAAATTAAAATGACAAATACGTTATTTGAGCAGATGGTTAATCGTCACAGTGCCCGAGAATCTTTTTTAATCACTGTTTGCTGATAAAAACGATTGAATGAATACAAACCGGTCAGGCGTCGTACAACGTAAAAGTGTCAGCACACAGCTTAAGACAACTATTGTGAATGTTAGGTTAATTAAACATCGATTAACCAGCATTGGTACGGTAACTCGCCAAACACACAGAAAAATAACTTACCAAGCAGAGGCGATATCTCAGGACATGTTTCTAGTTTTTTGGTGATTGCAGTCACTGTATCGATTGAAAGGTTTGTTCCAACGCCGTCAGGTTCCATGCCCTTTGAAGTAGTTTGGTCGCGCTTCGCTGAGTGCGTTTGTCGAATTGGTGCAAACGCAAATGGAATTTCTAGCGACCTCACGTAAAAAATTAAAGTGACTGAAATATGGAGAAAACATAGAAGGACGAGTAATTTGCATGTTCTGTGAAGAACATTGAAATTCACTGTTGAATCCCGCATCATTAGCTTACTAGGCTCTATTAGACAGCTATATGGATAAACACTGGAGTAGCTAACGTCCGGAGCAGGTGAACTATATCTTCGAAACTTTAAAAAGTTGCAACACCATACCTACTTTGCACGGATATCTCTTGTCGACTAGCTAGCTAATGAACTTTAGCTGCTAGCTTATAGTAAAAGGTTTCATTTTCGCTCGAGACAACTTCACGTAACAGTTGTCGAAGTTCTTTGTTGGTATTTCTGTGGTAGCCTCTTTAAGAAATACGTTATCTGGCTGAAAAAAATCTCAAGTTACTACTATGTCTACTAATTGCTCCGAATTACTTTTTACACTGACTACAGGTTTGCTAACGTTAGCTACCAGTGGCTATCCAAGCCAGCGAATGATTACAGCATCGAGCCTCCGAAGCAAGTTTCTCGTGAGTTTCTCTGAATGACCGTTTCCCGTGCGTTTACCAAACACAAAAATCCGATGGATAAGAAAATATCAATACCTGTAGTATGCGTCCATTTAAAATATGGACGTCTATAATAAATGTAACTTCAGAGTTTTACATTTAGGAAAAAAGATATGACTACAATCGCCCTGAATATCATTTCCGTGTGGACACTCCAGTCACTGAAAGAAGTTTTTCATGTTTGGTCGGTGGCTGCTGAAGGGAGGGGTCTAAAGAACATCGAAACTGGTAAAATGTTATTACAAATATTTAAACTGGTTTAAGTATAACCCTATCTATATATTTTTTGAAACAAATCATTACAACAAATACAAAGTTAAACAGGCAGTTTAAGAAATTACTAGATTATGTCAGTATCGTGACTTTTTTGCGTTTCCTTTGTAAATGGCGTGAATCTGTTTTATTTTATTACAGTACAAAAATCAAAGCACAAAACATTGATATGATTAGTAAACCTCACTAACGTAAGCCAAGTTTACATTCCACTCCAAGTCATGTGCCAAACATATTTGGCAACGACAACGAGTGGCAAGCATGTAAGCTAGAGACTGAAGCGTCAGTCAAATGTAGTCTCCTTAAGTCAAATGATATACACGAGGGCCATCCAGTGGCAGAGGGGGCTAGTAATACTCATTGTATTGTGTATTTCCTATATTTTATTGTATATTTAATGTTGTGGCAGCGGAGATGTGGGTAATCTAGTGGCGATATATCATTAGTGTTTGTTTCAGTTATATTTGTTTGCTCTCAACAACCGGTGCCTCTTTTATAATTCAGGTCCTGGACGCCTTCACTCTCACCACGGAGTAGTCGGGTGTCATGTCACAAGAATTTCGTTGTGCAGGATGACGCTGTTCGGTCCATTTGACAAATACATCTTGAAACTTGATAACAGTTTCAACATGAAAATCTGTGTATATGCTATTTCTGAATTATAAAATGTACACATGCACACCAAATAAAAAAATGCACATTGGACAAACAAAATAGGAAGGAAACATTTGAAGTCTGACTATAGGTCCAATTAAGGGTATAGCCTTAAATGTGAACTTGTAAAGATTGTCACGTTAGAGAAATAAAGCTACTCAGAAGCCTGGTAATTGATGTTAGGATGTGAGTAAACGTTTTACGGGGAATGAAAATACAATATCCGCAGAATTCTGGTACTTTTTAAGTTTCATATCACTCCACGACACGGCACCGATTATTGATAACCATTCTTTCCAGCTTTCTAAGAACACAAATGTGATATGACACCTTCGTTTCATAGCACATACACAACTCTTACGGATTTCACTTAGCTCAAGTGGATATCCACAATGAAAGATGGAAACATATGTATGGTTTGGTGTTCATAAATCCTCGGTGAAAATTAGATTACCGGAGAAAATTTCAGGGAGATGTTTTTCCCGCAAGTATTAAATGCTTTCATGAAAAACGAAGCGGTGAAACGTGGATGAGAGTTACCACCGGAAGAGCAGTAGGACAGATACAAACCCACGCTGAAGCAACACATCGCACACTGGAGGCAGTGGACCAGACCGGCCCAGGTCACATAATGGCCATAATTAATCCAGTTTTCAAGAGACGCTGGTAGAAGAAAATATGTACTCAAAACTGCGAACTTTTATCATAAAAAGGAACGTGGTTTCATTTGGAAATTGCAACATTTATTTTCCACGGTTGCTCGGGTTGATTTGCAGAGAATTGCTTTGGACCCACCGTTGCCTTGCGAATGCGGTCTGTATGGGTGGCTCTTCTTCTACATGGTCTTTTCCCTGGTTATATTTAGAGGAATTCAGTCATTCACAACAGCCCTTTTCCCAATGGGGGCTTTCTGCGGAATACCTAGTTATAAAAGACTGAACAATAAAGATGAATCAAATTCACACTAATATCTTTCGCATCTAATTCAGCAGACACTTGTCTGAAGCATTGACAGTATCCCCCAGGATACAAACCATGAATCCTAGCATTGAGAGCCCCGTGCCAACATCACGAGATATTTTAATATTTTTTTATTCTGGTGAAATAAGACTAGACAACTCAAACATTGTAAACGTGATACTCAAAGTGGTGGCAAATGTCACTGCATGATGTGAGTCAGGCAATGGGAGTACTAGGTAGGTGGGTGGATGAATGAGCCAAATGTATCAAATGGCCATGCTAATAAAAGGGTCAGTTTGTAAATCAAGCCAGGACACCAGGGTTATCTACACTGACAATATGTGTCATAGTATCTTTAGTAATCACAGTCAGGATACCTATTTAACATCCCATCCTATTAACCAGTTGCAGATCCGACCAGAAGAAACTGGGTACTAAGTATAGAGTGCCCTAACGTGTAGAGGGGGCCTCGAAAATGTTTGAATCTTGCATAAAGAGGGGAGGGGCCCTCCGAGACCGCCTATGTACAGGGTCCAGAATGTTGTGCTACACCCCTGTTAAAACCAGAACCAGGAGCAGGGCAAGGTCTCATTCACTGCTTTTGGGATTATATATTTTTTTACCAGGGGAAGAGCGCCCCCTACCGGTCCTTCTACGAAACTTCCAGTAGCATTTGCGGTCTCCTGTCCAGAAACTGACCAGAACCAACGTTGCTTACCTTCAGAGCCAAGCCAGCTGTGGGATGCCGTGTTGTAATGACGTATTTAAACTTCTGCTTGTAAAATCTTACACATGTATAATCTGACGTCTTCTTATTGTTTAGTTTTGTCATGAAAATATATTTTTATATGTATAATCTAACCAGATAAATTACATAATTACGGTAATATCATAATTTTGAACATTGTTGCTGATTTTTCAACCATTTGGAGCACTGGGATTTGGAAGGAAGCAGCCTCGGGCAGAAACACGAGCTCGTGCTGACGTCAGCCATCCCTGCAAACAGACTGACCGAGCCAGGGCGATGTGTAGGAATGTGCGGAAACTTCTTCTTTCAACAGTTTGTGTAATAGTACTTTGGTAATTTTGATCGAATACCGACAAGAAGTGGATACTGATATAGGGTACGTTGTATGTAAATCAGGAATTAACAGTGTTGTATATTGTTTGAGTTGTGAAACAAACTAACTTTGACGAACAGTTTTGAAAATGGAGGCGGTGTGGGGGTTGCTGAAAGGGAGAGGCGCTGTCCAGGGCTGATTTCAGCACGGAGATCAGGACCAAGGCTAACACACGCTGTGTAAAACTTTCGAAGTGTTTGCAAGATTAATTTTATGGGATAAAAATATATAGAAAAAGTAATTACTTACCCAACATATCAGAATTTTAGAAAATTCTACAAGTTAACAAACGTAATGGTTCGGACTTTGCGCTTCCGCAAAACTTGTTTTCCGAGTCAAGTTTTGAGGGCCTTGCTGGACAGCGACATTCTCTGCCACTGTCGTGGCAAGCTTTCGTAGTGATTATTTAACAACTTTTGTTAAAGTTTTTTTGGGGCTACAATCCATTAATTTTAATTAAGTGAAACTAGTTTTTTTCCATGCGCTAACCAGTAGCTACCAATCGTGTAGCTTTTTTGTTGCAACTTGTTGAGATTAAGTTATTGTATGCAACTGTGCATTATATGTGTCAAATATTGTGTATTTTTAGGGTAGTTATTTTATTCTGTGATTATTTCGATACAATTTTTTTTCAAAGTTTGTCAAAGCAACACATTTTTGCTTTCAGAAAATAGACAGGCTTCTAATTCCGGTTTGAAAACGTATTAGGGAATTATAACCAGTTTTGTCTATATATTTTAGTTTCGCATTGACGACATACAACCAAGTGTGCAATGTGTTTATATTGCATGAATTCCTCTTCATACTAACTACAAACTACAGCAAGCTACTTTAGTTATTGGGCGCTGTCAACCAAGTTGGTGGTGCTGTTTCAAAATGGCCGAACACGCATTTCTGTGCAAGCAAAAACAAGCATGGGTGGTTTCTCAAATCACAGTGTCAAATATGTAATAGATTAAGTAGGTCAACAACTCATGTTGTGGTGGTGGGCTAGTCTTTTTAGGATTTTGTTGAACAATGTAATATATATCTTAGTAAAATAACTGTTGATTTAACTGATTTATTATTTCCTAAATTGTTTAAATCTGTGCCATGAAAGAATTCAGGTAGCTAAGTTTTAACAAATTAAGAATTCATCATGTGACCAAATTGTAAATTTGTATAAGTTTGTATACAATTTTGGAGCAGACATTGTGTTAACGAATACAAATAAAATACATTTTACTTACCAAACCTGGATTTTAATTAAAAACAGCAAAGATCTATAAGTAGACCAATATATGGAACAGTGATATTACCTGAATAATTTTTTACTAACTATTTGCTTGGAAATCTTGGAAGCGACTGAATGTGAATTACTTGGCACCGCATGTATCTAACTTTGGTTAAGTTTGGTCTTAGACATCAGGCATATGTGATAGACATTCAAAAGAAAGGCCAATAAAGGGCAGTTAAAAATCCAACTCTGACTCAACCCACCTCTTTTTTCTGAAAAATAAAATAAAATATAAAAATGTTATTCAGCTTAATCAGTCTTAACAGAAGTTGTTTGATCAGTGACCCTGACTTCCTGTTTTGAACTCCTCCCCACAGTCTCTGCAAGCATGGCTGCTCAGACAGTATTTCCAATGGGATTAGTCATGTTTTCCAGTGCAGTTAGTGTGCCCATGGTGGAGGACGCCCAGGGGCTGGCTGAGCTCACGCACAACGATCTGCCGGCCCCGCAGCTGGTCATGCTTGCCAACGTGGCCTGCGAGAACCCCGCAGAAGGCAAGGAGATGATGGAACTTCAAACTGTCGGCTGCAACAACTACTCTGACAGCGAGGACGAGAACATCATCAGATACAGTTACGACAGCCACGAGAGGGAGATGTGCATTGTGGACTACCCTGAGTCTCCACGGACAACTCTCACCCGAACTGAGGAGATAGACGATGAAGAAGAGGAAGGCATTGACCTGTCCAAACCCTCTGGCCAGCGCCCTGTTAGCCCTTCTGTCCCTTCCACCCCTTTGATACCTCTGACCCCGGCCAGCTCTCTGACCCCGGCTAGCCCTCTGACCCCGGCTAGCCCTCTGACCCCGGCTAGCCCTCTGACCCCGGCTAACTCTCTGGGCAAGATCGCGGAGTCCGCCAAGAAGAAGAAACCCTTCTTCTGCAAACCCTGCAACTACCAGGCAAAGTGTGAACAGGAGTTTGTGACCCACATCAAAATCCACAGCGCCAACCGGATGATGGTGGTGAAACGCGTGGAGGGCGACAAATCACAGGCGGCCGGGGCTTCGGCGGGGCCCCAGCGCGAGGCCGAGAGCGGCAGCGGTGGCGACGGCGCCGTCAACAAGGGGGTGATCCGCTGTGAACGCTGCGGCTACAACACCAACCGCTACGACCACTACATGGCCCACCTGAAGCACCACGACAGGGAGGGCGACGACCAGAGGATCTACCGGTGCACCATCTGCACCTACACGACCGTCAGCCAGTACCACTGGAGGAAGCACCTGAGGAACCACTTCCCCAGCAAGCTGTTCACGTGTGGCCAGTGCTGCTACTTCTCGGATCGCAAGAACAACTATGTGCAGCACATCCGCACTCATACAGGTGGGTCCGACAGCCAACGCGCGCGCGCGCGCGCGTGCGTGCGTGCGTGCGTGCGTGTGTGTGTGGTTTTTAGCCAATTAACTGACTGTTGTAATTTTCCTGCCCAACTCTAGGTGAGCGTCCGTTCCGATGTGCGTACTGCGAGTACTCCAGCTCCCAGAAGACCCATCTCACTCGGCACATGAGAACGCACTCAGGTGACTGTTTGCAGCATGCTTCTGTAACTAGACACGTGATGGACTTGTGCACTGTTAGATTTACCTCTCACGGTCAACCTTTTCTCCTCTGTTGGCATTCGCTGGAGCAGTTGGTTTTTGGATGAGAACGGTAAAGTGGTTCATGTTACGTGCCGTGAGACGCTTAGTGTTGTGTTTTGTCTCCCCTGCATGAAATTCACGCCGGTGTTCCTATGCCAGCGGTTGAAATGTACCCGAAATAACCGCCCCCCGCTTCCCTGTTGCATTTCTTTAACAGGTGAACGCCCTTTCAAGTGCGACAGCTGCAACTACCTTGCAGCCAACCAGCATGAGGTGACCCGGCACGCCAGGCAGGTCCACAACGGGCCGAAGCCCCTGTGCTGTCCCTACTGCGCGTACAAGACGGCCGACCGGAGCAACTACAAAAAGCACGTGGAGCTTCACCTCAACCCGCGCCAGTTCCTCTGTCCCGTCTGCAAGTACGCCGCCTCCAAGAAGTGCAACCTGCAGTATCACATCAAGTCGCGACACCCCGGCTGCCCGCAGGTCGGCATGGACGTGTCAAAGGTCAAGCTGCGCGTGAAGAAACCCGATTCTGACGAGTTGCCTGACGAATGCACCGCAGTGAGCGGAACCGAGAAGATTGACGAGGGGGAGGATGTGGAAACAGAGGCGGCGCCAGCCGGAGCCGATAAACAATCACGCCCAATCAATCTGTCGACCAAGAGAAGCAATCCTAGCCCAGCGACGGACAAGATCCATAAGAAATGTGAAGTCGCTCCGGTGAAAGAGGCCAAGAAAAGCAGCAGACCTAGCACAATTCAAGGAGTTGAAAGCATGGCAACAGACAAGACACCGAAGAGAAGTTGTATTTACCCTGTCAAAGAAACTAAGAAGAGCAGCAAACCCAGTCCAGTTCAAGCAGTACAAAGTGTGCCAGTGGACAAGAGTATTCAGAAATCTGATGTCTGCCCTTCCAAAGAGACACCTAAAAGTGCAAATGACAAGGCTGACAAAAAAGTTAAACTGAAACGCAAAAATATGGAGATGAGCAGGGCAAATAAAAAGGACAATGTTACACTGAAAGAGAGAGCAGTTGCAGTTCTCAAAAAACCGATGACATGGAAGACAAGTGTTCAGGAAAAGATTGAAATAAAGCAAACTGTGGAAAAAGTCCAAAAGGAAAGTTTGGAAGAAGACATTTTTGAGAAAGAGAAATCTGTAAAGGAGAGTTTAGAGAAAGGTATGCTGGAGAAAAACAATGTGCAGAAACCGAAGGAAGAAGAAAAGAGGCTGCACAAGGAGAAAAAACAGCAGAATGATAAAGAAAAAGATCTAAAAAACACAACAAAATCTCAAAAGACTCTGAGAAAAACTGAGAAATTGCTTAAAAAGAAGATTGAGAAAGCTCCTGAAAATCAGGAAGTGACAGCCCAGCGTGAGAAGAGCAGGACAAAGGCAGTTAAGAGGAAAGCTGCAGAGGCTTTGGACTTATCCATAAAGGAATCTCCCGAGAAGCCCTGCAACGACATTAAGGCTAAACGGCTGAAACTCAAGGCTGCAATCAAGCCACATTCAAAGGCCACAGCCCCTCATAGCATGATGACTCAACCTTCAACTGGGCCCAAGCAGGTGGGCCTAGCAGAGCAGGTGGGCCTAGCAGAGCAGGTGGGCCTAGCAAACCAGATGAGGAACTTGCCTGTGGTGAAAAAAGGGAAGAAGAGCAAAAAGACCAACAAGAAAGAAGCAAGTCGTAGAGAAACGGAGGGTTCCGGTGAAAACGAGGCGTGTTCTATGATTGAGAACCCCGTTAGCACCCCTGAAAGCTTACAGAAAGAGCAGCGGGCAGCTGAACAGGAGACTGTTCCTGCTCTGAATACACATACTGGGCCGAGCTTGGTAGAAGAAAGGCTCAATAATGGATCGAAGAAACCTGCAAAGCAAAATCCATTCACCTCTGAGCACACAGCTATACAAGTGTCGAAGCCTAAAATTGCAGACAAAGAAAAAGATAATGCCAACCCCCAAATCTTTGGTGGCAGTGACGGATTAAGACAGCCACAGGGAGACCCGTCAACACCCGGAACACTGGAGCTTCTGAAGCCCCAGGTAGAACCAAAAACACCCTCCCTGGAGCTCCCGAAGCCCCATGGAGAACCGATGACACCCTCCCTGGAGGCCCCGAAGTCCCGAGGAGAACTGTCAACACCGACGACACCCTCCCTGGTTTCCCCGAAGCCCCGGGGAGAACCTTCTACACCGACGACACCCTCCCTGGAGCTCCCGAAGCCCCGGGGAAAGCCTTCAGAAACTGAAGAGGACGAGGGTATCCACAGCCACGACGGTGGAAGCGACATCAGCGACAGCGCTTCAGAGGGCAGCGACGACTCGGGGCTCAACGGACTGGCCGCCGCTGCGGGTAAAATGGCCAACGACCCCGAAACTCCCACGGAAGAAATTCCAACTCCGACTGAACTCAAGAGTCACACCTGCATCTTCTGCGATCGTACCTTTCCTTTGGAGGTGGAGTATCGCCGGCACCTGAATCGCCACCTGGTCAATGTGTACTATCTTGACAATGCAACTAAGCCAGACCAGTGAAGGCCTGCTGAAAACCATCGTTCTTCTCTGTAATCAGGTGCATGTAGCGTTTGCTTTCTTTTTTATTCCACCTGATATGAATATGTATAGTTCTCTGTGTAAACGTATAAGCAGTACATATTCAGTTACTTTGAATTAGTGCTTACCGATCACTTCGCGTTGTATGGAAATATTTCATGGTATGTGAAACTAGTGTTTTGGCAGAATTGTTTTTTTGGTTATAGTTGTCTGGGCTTTAACATAGCGGTTTCTCAAATGTGGGGCCATTCATTCTACAGTTCTTTTATTCAGACAGAGGATATGTGAATTAACAACCATGTGAAACACAAAACACATCCTTTGTTTGCCATGTGATATACATCAAATATAGCTAAATAACATGGTTAATTTTAAATCTCACACTAACTTAAGTACAATTCTGTGATAGCAGTGCACTGTATATATTTTAAATAGCGGTTGGATTTCAACAAATTACAACAGCTGAGGTTCACAAACTAGTTGATTTCTATATTAGAACCAGCAATGATAGGAGAACCAGTTTTTCAGACCGTCAGTCCAGTAAAATAAATATACAACAGCAACAACAGAAAATATATTGTGAAAGGAAGTGTAATTCTTTCTCACACAAATAACCAAAGAAGGCCCCTCCCTGGCGTATTTCCGCCAGGAGATTAGAAGGACCCTGGTGGTCCTGGCTGAAGTAATCCAGAGGATAGTGGAGCTCTTGGTCCTATTGTGTGTGTCTCCAGTGAAGCGCCGTATCCTCTGAAGAGGGAACAAGGACTGCCTGGTCAAAGTCTCCCCGAGTGTGACTGGTCCACGACACCTTTTGGCAGCACTTGACAAGTGCCGATCTTCCACTTTGATTAATTTTCGTTAAAAGGTGGTCTGAATCAATTGTCGATCTGTGCAATTGACCAAACAAAAATTTACATGACGAGAAATATTTTTGGTGTCAACTGGTGCCTTGATTCTCTGGGTTAGTCTAGCGGAGTGGTGGAAACATGGGTATAGAATGGTTTCCTGTTTTCCCAATGTCTGAAAAAGGTTGTCACACTTTTTGTATCTCCAAGTAAATTTAGTCAAACTTAAAAATACTCATGCTACTCATTGACATCTCTAATACCCCTTTAAGGGTTAGGCCTTTAGAAGTTGACGTTTTCATGATTATCACTGATATACTGTAGAATGGACAGCTAACATTGAAAACAAGTTTTGAAATGGCCGTTTGTGCACACAGCTGTAAAGTTGCCATTATCAGTTTTGTATTTGATTTTGTAAAATCCAAAGATTTTTTTTTTAACTGATTCAAATTTTTTGTTTTAGATTTGCTCTTTCAGTGCCTTCGACAATCATTATTTTCTTTAATATGTTGCATATGAACTGTAGATTTGTTGGGTCACACATTTTTCCTGTAGATTTAAATTACAGTACCAATTAAACATTTGGACACAGTTATCAATTCAAGTGTGCCACAACTTTTGACTGGTACTGTATATCATAACATCATGTCTATCTTTAATTCCATTCCATTAGTTGTAATAGTTTGATAACTCAATTTCTCTGAAGTCACAAGCCCTCTGAGTGGCACAGGTGTGAGTTTGATATGGGGGATTCTGTTTTTAACATTTGCTTTTCAACCCAACTCATTGTTTTTTTTTCTCCAGAATTGTGCCTCCAAAGCTCATCTTTTTGTGCCATCCATGATTCATGCCTACTTCTTTCATACACATCTAGTGCTTCATTTCTGTTATTCTGAGATGATTTCATAGCCTAGGCTAATAAACATATGCCATGTATTCTTTTAGTAAATTCAGTGCAATATTGTATTTTGGGTGTGATGCCAAAGTGGAGATGATAGTGGTTTATAACAATATATGGCTTAAGTTTCCTGATGATTAGAAATAACGAAATTTCCAAGTTTCCGGGGTAACTTTTCCTATTTAGCCTCTATGTATAAATGCACTCTTATCTTGACAGTTAGCTTCTCTATCACTTTAAATGTACATATTTTTATCTCTGAACTATCCATTCTTGTTCACTTTTTAATGAATTGGATATGTTTATTATTGTCTTTGTAAACATATTGCATTCACATATTTGTAATCATTTGTAGCCTGTTCCTGTCATTTGAGGTTTTTCAGTTAGTGAAGAAAATATACCTTTCCCGCTATTGGTTCCCTCCTGATGCCCCCTTCCCCAAAGAAAACTGGATAGGTATAAACTTTATGTGCAGTGTAAAACATCCTGTACAATCCTGCTCTCAATTTTTGTTTTTAAATAAAAGTTGTCTTACAACTTGAGTGTTGTTTGGTGACTGCTTCTGATATAATTCTCATATTTAAAGTGGACAACATTTCAAAATACTTTTTATTTGATCAATAAAGACTAAATGTATGGACAAGTATAAACATCCACAAGCAGAACAGAAACCGCTTCAATGTGGACAATTTAGAATGACTACATTTACACCCTCACAGAACTCAGAGCTGAGAAACAACTGAAAGGTTGGTATCGCTACCTGAAAACACTGGTGTTCAAATCTGGCCCTCAAGCCAGTTCCATTCCATTTCTCCATTGCAAACCCATAATCAGGGACTGTTTTACGTCATTAATTGCATCCACTGTGTATCCCAGGGCTAAATAAGTCCCTAATTTGGGGGTTGAAATGAAAATATGGGAACTGGCTTTCGTGGCAAAATGTCAAGACCACTGACAAGACATCCAATGCCGAGAGCCTTTGTCATGAAATGATGCACTTCCTCATCGACGTCAACATCATTGTTTCTTTTTAACCTTGAGCCTCTGGGCTCCCTTGTAGGACAGGCTGGTATCCACCAGGGATGGGGGTTTCCTGGTCTTATAGGCAACGGACTTCTTGATGCGCTCTCCTTTCAGCTGAACAACGTGGGGAAGTAGAGGGGGACTTCTCATGGACAGACCGGCGCCGTCTGGGGCATGAACACGCAGCAGGACGCTGGTCCCCTCCACCCCTGTCACTGCCACCCAACCTGAGGAGATTACGAATCAGATCACTACACCGGCCCAAATATCTGACTGCCGATTGACCGTCGTAGAATTCCATCTATATTACCTGCAGAGGACATCTTGATATCAGCGCTGGCCTGTGTATAGCCCTGCCCCTCCAGCTCAAACTCCTGGGGGATGAGAGGGGGGAATTCCTTCATCCGCTCTTCTCCCCCCATTGGCACCTAGTCAAATAGGGTTCTTCATGTTCACTAACACTATTTGTTAACTATTCGTTCATTTTTAAAAAGGTCTTTAAGCCCTGAGTGAAGTGGCGTGAACTCACCCCAAGCAGGGTTTGACCGGCATGCTTCTGATAGGTGCTGTCAGCCTTTTCCAGACTGGTGATGTGAATCGGGACCCGGTTGGAAGCAATGACTGTGAACCAGCAGGACTTCTCCCCCTGTGAAAATCAATACACCACATCAAACATCAAAACACAAGTCCAGCGCAGTTGAGCCCCAAGTTTTGCGTCATCAGATCTCTTAAGAAACATATGAGAGAAGTCCTTCACCTTAAGATAATCAATTCGCCCTAAAGCTCCCAGGAACAAAGACAAGCCAGGTTTAAGCACAAACGTCCTGGGTATAATGGCTTGTGTGGGTACCACCATCTTCACCTCCTGTTCTGTCAACAGACTGAGGACCTGACAAGCATGAGAAAGAGCAACAGACAGGGAGTTAGACAAAATAACAGAGTACACAGCCCCCTGGGTACTACATCAATGGACAGACGACTGGGAGCTGAATAACTTTAGTTGGGGCTTTTCTTGTAAGAATTGGTGAAGTGGTGCAAAAGAAAATATAATGAGTCTAAAATCCTTTGCAGTTGCATTGATTTATATACAGCAAAATGGATGATCAAATTTGTTCTATTGTTGTGTGGGCAAATTAATCATGGCATCATTCTTTGTGGTATGGCCTTGCCAGAGGAGAAAAATAAAAAGGTAGTCCTCTTTCCCCTCACAAATGTTTGTAACAAATCAAAGTAGCTCACGTCGTGCTCTTTCATGATGCCAGGGGTGTCATAGAGCCAATGGGCATCTTTCAGTTCGTTGTTTGTCAAGCCGACTTCGGTGCCAGGTTTCAAGGGGTCTCTCTCTCCTTCCTCGTCCATCACCTCCTCCCCATATGCCAGACTATCTGGATCAAATTCTATCAGGTCTTTGTCGGACTGTCCGTTCGTCCTGAACGTCCTCCCAACGCGACCTAAACCAACACAGGATTGTTGATAATTATTCCACATCAAAAGTCCAAATCATACAAGAGTTCAAATGAAACCATAGAGGAACAGCAGGTATGAGGATATTGACCTGTATATTACATGGTACCTCCACACATGCTAAAGGGTTAAACAGCCGACCAAACAGTCTTACCCACAAGGTAGCCCTGCTTGCTGAATTGCTCCAGCCGCCTGAGCTCCTCTGGGGAGAGATCTCTCTCTGTTTGCTTGGAGGAACTCTGGAGCCTTTCCGACCTCCTGAACAAGCGGTATGGCGTTGGATTGATGATGGGGAACTTCAGTAGATTCAGTGTTGTACCTGAAAGTGACAGTAAATTGCAAAGACCACTGAAGATTTTGGGTTTCAAAATGTCAAGAGACGCGAGCCAGTGATAACAGCCGTGATCAGTTCACTGTTGCATGTGCGATTGTTCAAGTTAGAACTAAAATGTTGTTCAAGAACGTAATATTAGGAGGCCACATTGACAAGAAGCTATGTGTCCATCGTCTTGTTTTAAAGTATAACATATTGCATTGTGAAACTGTGGACTGTAGGCTGGGCAAAGCTTGATCTTACCAGGCCATGGAGATATGGTGGCTTTGTGAATCGCATCTGAGGCTCTGGATTTGCAGTAGTCCGACTCTAGTAAAGTGTTAAAGACAGTGGATTTCCCTGCGTTTGCAGTTCCTACCAGATACACGTCTCCCTTGTACTTCCATGATCTCTGAAGACACGTGATCAGATTTTCTATACCGTATCCAGTTTTGGCACTGATGAGGTGGGTGTCTTTGATATTATCACGGGAAATGCCAGCATCAATGCAGTACTGTGAAAGCTGTCGCTTAATCCTATGCAAATAGTTTTTAGAGTCTCCAGGGATCAGGTCCACTTTGTTACCCAGAACCACTATGTGTTTGTTTTCCCCAACAAGCTCGAGTAGGTCTGGCACTATGGAGTCTGGGATATCCAGAAGATCCACGACCAACAGGACCAATGCTTCCTCGGATTTGACCCGACTGACCACACTGCGATATTCCTCCTTGGACATCTTTAAAGTCAATGCCTTTTGGTGGTGAGTGAGCAAGTAGCAACGCTGGCAGATGGCCTGTTTTAACATGTCCTCCTCCAGCAGAATTTTATACTTCTCACTTGGTAGATAGCCTGCCATGTCTGGGTCAGTGCAGTGCATGATTGCGCCACATCCGTTACAACAGGTGTCACTGACAGGCTCCTCCAAATCCGGCGTGCCATAGATTTTCTGCTGTCCTTTAGATTTATTTTTCTTCTTTTTGCTTCTTTCCTCGAGCTGAAACCCTACATCTTGGAACTCAATCAGAGAATCAGGGTTTAACAAGTCCACTTTTGTCCCATGTTTCAATGACTGAAGATGTGGTTCCAGTATCCTCTGCTGCTTCTCCAAGCCTGACCTGGGAGGCAAGCTGTTGTCTTCTGTGGAAATCAAGGGCACAGTGTTGATATGGAGGGGACCATTGAGCTGGTCTTTGTGAGTGTCTTCTGGATCAATGTATTCCAGGAAAATAAATGTTTCCTCTTTTTCTGGCTCTATGGATGTGTATTTTCCTTGTGTATTGTCCTGTTTACGCAGCTCTGGAATTTTACTACTCCTTTGTCTTGCAGTGCTGTAAAATCTCGTCGTACATGTCTCATTCGATACAAAAGAAAGTTCACAGTGGAAAATGCTTTCTCCAAAAACAGACGAATAGCGCTTTGACCAAGGATATGATGATAAGATCAATTTGGTCCTTTGCTTTACAGATAGACATGGAACGGACAAATGTCGAGGGCATTTACAAGAAACAAGTTCACGTAACGGGACATGCAACAATTTGTACATCTTCAACTACAATTCAACGATTACAATTCATTCATATATTACAGATTATAACACAACCTTGAATAAAAACACGTGAGTTGCAGATAGAGGGATCCAGGCATATCCTGACAGGAAATTACGTAGACGGAAATGTAGTCGTTTATTTTCATTTTAAGATTTGTCATTGAATATGAAAAGTATATTGTTTGTTGTAAAAACATTGATAGTGATAATAAATCTTAGAGCAGAATAGTGCAAATATTTTATGAAAACGTTCTTAGTCGTCAAAATATAAAGTTGGTATAGGAAATGACGTAATAGGATTGACCATCGATATCAGTGTGTGTTCATTTAGTGAAGTCAGTGTAACGTTATCCGACGTTGTTGAAGATTTAAAAGTCGGTTTCTGCTTATTAGGTGAAACCCATCGGGAATAAGCAGTAACCATGTATGACCAAGATGAAGGTATGTTGGTATTTTAAAAAAACTGTCTCCTTAGGGGTTTACGTAATGTAGGTTTGCTGCTAGATACCTACTTTTATGTTTAAGTTAGCATACAGGCTAATGTATGGCGCCAGGAGCACCTCAACAACAACGGTTAGCTAGCATAGCTTAATGTTGTTAGCCATGTATACAGTAGCTTGCTATGTTGACTACCGGTAATGTGCTACATACCAGTTACCTAATATAGTTTTACAACACGTACCACCCACTGTAGGTGTACGTGAACATCACATTATGCATTTTTGTTTGAACAAAATACGCTCTCTTTGAGATGTGCAAAACTTAAACGGCTACAGTAACGTTATCTTTCTTCGTTGTGTTGTAGAAAACCTAGTGGTATCTGCGTTCACGTTGTTGTTGTTATCTCTTGTAGACATCCAATACGACGAGGATGAGGACGAAATCACCCCCGATTTATGGCAGGAAGCTTGCTGGATTGTTATCAGGTGAAACGATACGCTGTCTACCTATTGCCGTTTATCCTCAAGACCAGGTAGCATACAACGGGAAGCTTGCTGACGTTAATGACCCACGTTTTCCTCACAGTTCCTACTTTGATGAGAAAGGACTGGTGCGACAGCAGCTGGACTCCTTTGACGAGTTCATCCAGATGTCGGTGCAGAGGATTGTGGAGGATGCCCCGCCCATTGACCTGCAGGCTGAAGCCCAGCACACCTCTGGCGAGGTGGAGGAGCCGGTGAGTTAGATGGGCACCCACTGACCTGCTGCTCCTTTACAGGGCTTCTCTCTTTCTGGTAACTGATAGATATTGACCATGAACAATTGAATTAAGCTTCACACAATGTATGAGAGTACTAAACGTTCTCTGTACAAAGAACTCTAGGTAGGATATGTGATGCTCCATTACTGATTGGTCCCAACCACCCTGTCCATAACACCTGCTAGCAACCGTGTTTGTGACTGTCATACGACTCTCGGAATAGACCCTTGGGTCATAGGTTGGAATATGCCATACAAGGATATTTTGTATGTTAAACAATTTCTTGTAATAGTCTGTGTCATGGTTGGCTATGACCACTGACAACTACTATGTGTCCTGGCATAAAAGACTGTGTTAACTTGGTAATCATTGGAGAGAAAATGAAAGAACTATGGAAGGTTAACATTTTGGACTCATGATGAATAAAGGCTGTCCCCTGACTGGTTTGTTTGACATTATTCATGGGTCAAAAGTGGACAGAAGGTACCATTGCTAATCGTCCTTTTCGTGTTCTTCTTTAGCCACGCTACCTGCTGAAGTTTGAGCAGATCTACCTTTCCAAACCGACTCACTGGGAAAGAGACGGAGCCCCGTCGCCCATGATGCCTAACGAGGCCCGACTCCGGAACCTAACGTCAGTTTGTTTCAACTGGGCCCTACTTTTATCAGAGCGTATTTTCACATCTAGGACGTGGTTGGTTTCAGTCAATTTTGGAAATACACTGAAATCACTTTGGAATTTCAGTTCCATAAAATGCCTTCCTTCAAGGACATTTGGTAACTGAAGTCTGCATTGCTTTCCTAATTGACTGGAATTCCCTCCCCTGTTAGATGTCTCATGTGGTATTTGGTGCTGCCACTGTCAACTAAGTTCTCTTTACCCTGCAGGTACTCTGCTCCCCTGTATGTGGACATCACCAAGACCATCATCAAGGAAGGTGAGGACCAACTGCAGACGCAGCACCAGAAGACCTTCATCGGCAAGATTCCCATCATGCTTCGCTCCACCTACTGCCTGCTCAGCGGCCTGACCGACCGTGATCTCTGCGAGCTCAACGAGTGCCCCCTGGACCCCGGCGGCTACTTCATTATCAACGGGTCTGAGAAGGTGAAAGGAGAAGCAGGGTGGGACGTCGGGTCCAGCAGTGATTTCCATACAGTGGCTCAAGCTCGGGCTTTTAAGTTTTTTTTTTTTTATTGATAACAGTTGCCTTTGGTTTGTAGGTCCTGATCGCCCAGGAGAAGATGGCCACCAACACGGTGTACGTTTTCGCCAAGAAGGACTCAAAGTATGCCTACACCGGGGAGTGCCGCTCGTGTCTGGAGAACTCCTCACGCCCAACCAGCTCCATCTGGGTCAGCATGATGGCCAGGGGAGGACAGGTAACATGCAATTTAATGTAACTGTATTTTCTTTTATTTTGTTCTGTATTACAGTAAGTGTCCCTGTACACAACAACATGTTCTTAATGTACGGTAAAAATGCAAATACAAAATAAAATATGCCTTAGTTTCAGAAATTGCATTCAAGAATTCAGACCCTTCGCCATAAAACTCCTAATTGAGCTCAGATGCTTTCTGTGTCCTTTGAACATCTTTTACGACTCAACATTTTGCCCTCTGTCAATGTTGGATATTGTGTGTAGTTTGATGGGCGGAGAACATGGAACAATTTATACACAATAATTTATTCTGTCCATAACAGGAAATGTGGAGATGGTAACGTGGTCTGAATGCTCTCACGGAGGCTCTGCTACCATCCTGTATATTTACACGTCACCCTTTTGTTTTTCTCCCAGGGGGTGAAGAAAAGTGCCATTGGTCAGAGGATTGTGTCCACTCTGCCCTACATCAGACAGGAGGTGCCCATCATCATAGTGTTCAGAGCCCTGGGCTTTGTGTCCGACAGAGACATCCTGGAGCACATCATCTATGACTTTGACGACCCTGAGATGATGGAGATGGTAAATGTTCCTCTAGGATCTGCTAGTTGTTAACACTACTACGCACACAGATTCCTCCTTCTGACATGCCGTGTTCCCCCAGGTGAAGCCGTCCCTGGACGAGGCTTTTGTGATCCAGGAGCAGAATGTGGCGCTGAACTTCATCGGCTCTCGTGGTGCCAAGCCGGGCGTCACCAAGGAGAGGAGGATCAAGTACGCCAAGGAGGTCCTGCAAAAAGAGGTCCTACCCCATGTCGGAGTCAGTGACTTCTGTGAGACCAAGAAGGCCTATTTCTTAGGGTGAGCAGCCATAGTGTCACATGAATGTCGTAACCGGTGGACGCTCTCTGGGGTGGATTTGATTGGTCACGTTGTCCGTGTGGGTATGACGTCATCATCCAGCTGTGCGCGGTGCTTGTGATCAGATGCGTTGGTTACGCCGTGCGTCTGTTTTCAGGTACATGGTCCACAGGCTGCTGTTAGCGGCTCTGGGCAGAAGAGAGCTGGATGACAGGGATCACTATGGCAACAAAAGACTGGACCTGGCTGGTCCTCTATTGGCCTTCCTGTTCCGTGGGTAAGACCCGAATTAATGTGTCTATACGTTGCCCAAATCTACGTAAGGCTATACATCCCTAATGTACTGCTGCTTTGATCATGCTCCCGTGTCGTATTTTTACACGCACGCTCAGAATGTTCAAGAATCTCCTGAAGGAGATCCGCATCTACGCCCAGAAGTTCATCGACAGAGGGAAAGACTTCAACCTGGAGTTGGCCATCAAGACGCGGATCATCTCCGATGGCCTGAAGTACTCTCTGGCCACGGGGAACTGGGGTGATGTGAAGAAGGCCCACCAGGCCAGAGCTGGAGTGTCTCAGGTAACAGTGCAGAAAATGCTCATCTGTACATGTTTAAGTTCGCGGTTACGCTACGGCAGGATGTATCTTTATCGTCATTCAACCACGCGTTTTGGCGGTTTCAGGTGTTGAACCGCTTGACCTTCGCCTCCACACTGTCTCACTTACGGCGCGTCAACTCCCCGATCGGTAGGGATGGAAAGCTGGCCAAGCCTCGGCAGCTTCACAACACGCTGTGGGGCATGGTGTGCCCGGCGGAGACCCCAGAGGTATGGCCAGGGCCTCTCCACGTTCCAGTTGTCTGGGTTATTTTGAGCCTGGTTGTAAGGTTATCAGGCCAGGAGCCAGACTCTCACTGACACGTCTTTATCGTTGCCAATGAAATGCCCTTCGCCGTCTGTCTCCCAGGGTCACGCTGTAGGTCTGGTGAAGAACCTGGCGCTCATGGCCTACATCTCTGTGGGCTCCCAGCCGTCCCCCATCCTGGAGTTCCTGGAGGAGTGGAGCATGGAGAACCTGGAGGAGATCTCTCCAGCAGCCATTGCAGAGTGAGTCCAGCAGATGGCAGCCCTTTATCTGTTCACACAATATAGAAGTTTTTTCTGTCATGTTCTAATCACATCGTATAATTGTTATTTTTTCTGCATATCTATATCTCTAGCCTTTCATCTCAGTGTAAAAGGGGTATGAGTACCTTGTATAGTTTGTCAACCCATGTTATTAGTGTTTTAACTGTCATTTTCCACAACGTTTCCTTATTTTAACAGTGCCACAAAGATCTTTGTGAACGGTTGCTGGGTAGGTATCCACAAGGACCCGGAGCAGCTGATGAACACACTGAGGAAACTGAGGCGGCAGATGGACATCATCGTGTCTGAGGTAAAACCTAAATGTTCTGATATCCTGCGCCTGTTTCGGTTTCTTAACGATGGACGGTCGCGCCGACACACCGAATGCCCCTGCTTTGACGTTCCCCGCACGGCCCTGCTAAACGTACAACCCCCTCTGCTTCTAGGTGTCCATGATCCGAGACATCCGAGAGAGGGAAATCCGCATCTACACGGATGCCGGGAGGATCTGTCGCCCCCTGCTGATCGTGGAGAAACAGAAGCTCCTCCTGAAGAGGAGGCACATTGACCAGCTGAAAGAGAGGGAGTACAACAACTACAGCTGGCAGGACCTGGTGGCCAGCGGGGTGGTGGAGTACATTGACACCCTGGAGGAGGAGACCGTGATGCTGGCCATGACCCCCGATGACCTCCAGGAGAAGGGTGTGGCCTACTGCTCCACCTACTCCCACTGTGAGATTCACCCCTCCATGATTCTGGGGGTTTGTGCCTCCATCATTCCCTTCCCCGATCATAACCAGGTGAGATCCAGTTTCTGGTTTGCTTTCTTGTCAGGCTGATTGAACCGTGGCTGTTTTGAAGTACTTTTGGAACTATATTATCATTATTATTTATCACTATTAATATTTTTTTATATTGAAAAAGGTGTAGGTTTCCTAAACCTAAAATTTAATGACTATTCTCCCAAGGCTGAATCTGGTTGACTTTTAACCCGTGAATACTCGCTCCCTTTAACTGTGAATGGATGCACACGTCCCCCCACTGTAATGGGTTTCCCCTGTTCTAGTCTCCCAGAAACACATACCAGTCTGCTATGGGTAAACAAGCCATGGGTGTGTACATCACCAACTTCCACGTGCGCATGGACACCCTGGCCCACGTCCTCTACTACCCCCAGAAGCCCCTGGTCACCACCCGCTCCATGGAGTACCTGCGTTTCAGGGAGCTCCCCGCAGGTGAGACCTGGGATCAGTGGCCAATGGGATTTCCCCAAATGGTGACATAAACGTGCTTTTCGTTGTTTTTGTTCCACGGTTTTAACGTCATCCCTTCACGCGGTCTAGGTATCAACTCTATTGTGGCTATCGCTTCGTACACTGGCTACAATCAGGAAGATTCTGTCATTATGAACCGCTCCGCTGTCGACCGGGGCTTCTTCCGGTACGTGCTGTGGTTTGAACGCTGAGGTTTTTCTGCTGCGAGAGAAGTCTTAAGACGGTGGTGTGAATAAGCGTTGTTGTCTGCAGGTCCGTGTTCTACCGCTCTTACAAAGAGCAGGAGTCGAAGAAGGGCTTCGATCAGGAGGAGATCTTTGAAAAACCTACACGAGAAACATGTTCGGGTGAGTCCTGGGCATCTTGTCTTCCGTCAGAACCGTCACCGAGTGTTCGGACGAAAGGGGAACGTCAGTCGAATAACCCGTCCCACCCCCCTGCCAGGCATGAGACACGCCATTTACGACAAATTGGACGACGACGGCCTGATAGCTCCCGGCGTTCGCGTCTCCGGAGAGGACGTGATCATCGGCAAGACTGTGACCCTGCCGGACAACGACGACGAGCTGGACAGCACCAACCGGCGCTACACCAAGCGGGACTGCAGCACCTTCCTCCGGACCAGTGAGACCGGCATCGTGGACCAGGTCATGGTCACGCTGAATCAAGAAGGCTACAAGTTCTGCAAGATTAGGGTGAGTCCGGGTTCCCCTGGGTCCCGCCGCAGGCCGGTTGTGACCAGTCCATTACGTACCTGTTGGCTGTTTTGAGGCCGCCTTGTTTCATGATGACACTATTTTTTTTCCTCCCTGCAGGTTCGCTCTGTTCGTATCCCCCAGATCGGGGACAAGTTTGCCAGTCGGCACGGGCAGAAGGGTACCTGTGGAATTCAGTACAGACAGGAGGTGAAGTTTAATATTTAGATTTATTCTTGTTTTAGATTTGTTTATTTAGATCTCTATTCTTCTTTCATGGTCTATGGGACGACTAACTGTTGACTTATCTGTGATTAGGCCAAGCAATGTTTCTTGTGGTGTCTAGTCAATGTTAGAGTGTCGTGTTTTGACTGAACCTAAAAATACAGCCGAAGGCCTCTTCACAGGAAATGCTAGATAAACAATGTCCCTGTAGGATTATGCTATGAAAAAGATTTAAACAAAACATGGATGTTTCTGGAGAACGTCCCACATTCCAGAGAGAGGATCTGTCTTAGAACTGGGGAGGGGGTGTACAGAAAGATTTAAAAAAATAATACAACATTTACAGAACGCTGGATTCTCACTGACCGATGTTCCTACACAATTATAAAAAATATTCTTTTTTTTTTATAGAAGACTTGTTTCTATACTCACACTGACAAACTGTAGGTTGTTTTGGATTCTTTCTGCAGGACATGCCCTTCACTTCGGAGGGAATTACGCCAGACATCATCATCAACCCCCACGCCATCCCCTCTCGAATGACAGTCGGCCATCTGATTGAGTGCTTGCAGGGCAAGGTGCTGTAAGCCACAGTGATCCTCTTTTGGCTAAATGTGAACATTTTCTCTGTGTGTTGGGACCTTTTTCAGAATTGGAATTTAACTAAGACGATTTGCAAACTGCCTCAGTTGGTAAGAATTTTATTAGAAGCCATGTGTGTGAATTCTTATAATTTCTTTTTTTGTTGTTTATTTATTTATTTAAAAAAAAAACTTTACTACAGTCATGAAAACCAGCTTAAATGACCAGTAGGCATCTGCAGTTAATGTTTTAAGTTAATGTTTCTGTTTGTATTCTTCTACAAAATTATTCAGAGCTCCGGAGATTGCAAATTTGAACTTGCTGGTCTGTCTACCAGTTTGCATCGACTTGTACTGTAGTCTCATACTTCCTTTAGACAATCACAGTACTTACCTTCCCACCCTAAACCACCCTGGACAAGCTAATAATGTTCCAGTCTCAATCAGTAAGGGAAGAGGAGGAGACAAGTTGTGTCATAATTTACATCCTGGAGACTCTACCGTGCCCCTTTCAATTGAGAAAACAAGCAGTGCCTTAATTTTTTTGGACATTTGATTTGTAATTCAGGTGTTTGGCGTTTGGTTGTTTCCTTGTAGCAGTTTTGTAACCGTTGCTCTCGCTGTAGGTTTCGGCCAACAAAGGGGAGATTGGCGACGCCACGCCGTTCAACGACGCTGTCAATGTGCAGAAGGTCTCCAACCTGCTGTCTGAATACGGCTATCATCTGAGAGGCAACGAGGTTAGCACGTGCGGCGCCTCTCCTTCCCTCGTTTCAGGCTCGTCTGCCCATAGTGTACCATGACCCACTCTCGTGGTTCCCATTCCAGGTGCTGTACAACGGCTTCACAGGTCGGAAGATCACCTCTCAGATCTTCCTCGGACCCACATACTACCAGCGCCTGAAGCACATGGTGGACGACAAGATCCACTCCCGAGCCCGGGGCCCGGTCCAGATACTCAACAGACAGCCCATGGAGGGCAGGTCACGGTGAGAATGCTGCTGATGAACCTCTGACCTTATCAGCGCTTGCATTCCTGAAGCACCTCTAAGTAGACGTTTATGATTGGTCGTCTTGGGCGGGGGGGGGGGGGGGGGGGGGGGGGGGGGGGGGGGGGGGGGGGGGGGGGGGGGGGGGGGGGTCTTGACGCGTGCTCCCGGACGGTCCGCTAACCGGGCTCTTATTGGGTACCCAGTGACGGAGGTCTTCGTTTCGGGGAGATGGAGCGTGACTGTCAGATTGCCCACGGCGCGGCCCAGTTCCTGCGCGAGAGGCTGTTTGAGGCGTCTGACCCCTACCAGGTTCACGTCTGCAACCTGTGCGGTCTGATGGCCATTGCTAACACGCGCACGCACACCTACGAGTGCAGGGGCTGCCGCAACAAAACCCAGGTAACTTCCGACCGCCTTCCCGTTGGCCTTGTTCGTGGTGCAAATCAGACTGGCTTGTTGACCCTGATGGTCATGTCTGTTGATCTGTTTCTTGTCAGATCTCTCTGGTCAGAATGCCGTATGCCTGCAAGCTGCTCTTCCAGGAGCTCATGTCCATGAGTATTGCCCCTCGTATGATGACCAGCTAGGGGAGTGTGATTGGACACCTGCTAAAGCAGTGGGACTTAAGTGCGGCGTGAATGTGGCCCAGGTTTTGGCCGTGGTTGTGAGAGATGGAGCAGCGGGAGATCGGTGAACTGCCCCCGCGACATCCAGCAGTCAGCCTGCGTCGGCGCTATGGGTTAGGATCTCATGTTGTGTCTTGCAAAAATATTTTAGTTGTGACATCACGGTTCTTGAACGGATGAAACATCTTTGGTTGTTTTTGTAAAAGTAGAATAAATGATTGTTTTTTAATCTGGTTGTTCTGTGTTTTGTATTGAACTGGTTCGCTTTGTGTGGCTTTGAAGGACCGCGTCAGCCGATACTCTGAGACGACAAGCTAAGTAATCTGTTTGTCTGACCTCAGCAAGGCATTTAACCCTAATTCCCCCCTCTCTGCCATGTCCAATGTTTTCATTACTTTCATTCATTCAGAATTTTATGTGCAGAAGCATTGATCATATTCATATAGCCACAACTTGTAGTTTGTTTTATTGTTAGTGGTGTACAGCACAAATCACTCCAGAGTTAATAAGCCCACATAAACACAACTCATACATGAAGAAAACTGAATCTGTTGGCAAATTCTAGAAATAACATCTAGGATCTGTAGAATCACAACAGATTCTTCTTTCTCAACCGTTTCCCACTTCTGTCAATGTACCTTGTTGCAAATCTTCCTCCACATCAATACCTGGCTTGGTTGCTATACTGCTGTTTATAAGCTTTACAAGCGCTGTGTCATGGATACAAAGGATGTGTACTTTGCAGGGATGTCAAAGAGAAAAGCGGTTGTCTTAGAAATATTCCAATATACAAATTAAAGATTCTTAATTTAGCAATTATTTTTAACTATTCAGTAATATCCGTAGTAACAACATAGTCACCAGAAAATTGCAATGTTATTGCATGGTAACAGGGTTAGATGTCATGCTATGTAATTACATAATAATAGGGTTTATTTGTGTAATTAAATAAGGACTGTACAAAACAGGCACTGAATGGTGTCCTATGTGCCATAATTCATTTTGTACTATCATTAATGGTTACAGTACCTCATCCCACAATGAAATCAGGGAGGGATATTGGTTAGTGTCAATACATACATCTTGCACAATATGGTCTGACAACTATGGTGGATTTCGGTTACATTTGAGTATTCACGCCAATCCTCCATACGGGGACGTGTGGAAAACCTTGTGAATGCGCGTTTATATTTTAAACCCGATGTTAGCTGTGGATCGGAAGGTAGTGTCACCGCGCAGGTACATTAAACACGGACAGGTTCAGGTTTGAGTTATTGTGACGTGTGACCTTCAAACGTGAAATTGCACATCACACGGGTGTAACACAGTGGGGCAAAACAAAGTTACATTCTATTCATGAGCGTTTGTGACAAAACCGACAGCAAGTGGATGTGCAATTACAAATGCTGGCTAATGGATGCTGTTTAACATGGTAGTAGCATAGCAACACCTATGGAAATACTAGGACAATAATAATGTGTAGCTAATAAGGCATTGGATTAAATGTCTTTCAGTTTATTAATATTCATTCCATTTTTCACTTTGCCATTGTAGTTATATTTAGCCTGGGTATCAGTATTTCTGCCACGACCAACTAGTGATTGTCTTGCAATGCGTTATATTTGAGTGCAGAAACAGTCCTGCATCCGAGCCAGTTGTTCCTAATGAGGTTATTGATTCACAAGACGGTAAACTACATGCAAATAGACTGAAGAGGAGCAGGAAGGGAAAGGCAGACGCTTGAAACGCTGTGTCGCTAAGCATGCACTCGTTCTCTTGAAAGACCTGTGTGTTTCGTGGGTGGCTGTCTAAGATGGCGATGTTTGATGGCGTGGGACGCGACCGGTTTAGTCGCCCAGACACAGTGTGCTCTGAATGTGACTCGTCAAATTGAAATCTGATATCTGTGTGTTGCCAGAGGTGGCGTCGGTCCTCTTAGTGTCAGTGGCGAGGTTGTGGGCTTGCTCCCTCCTGGTCCTGACAGGACCTGCCACTCTGGGCTCTATTCCTCTGAGACACCATCCTTGGTCACTAGAAGAGAGAAAAGAGGACAGCAAAACACAGATTATTGTGATCTGGTCAAAGTGGTAAGTTCCTATACTAGATCTGTTCATCAGCTGAGATAGAAGAGACCAGAGTACTTGATTTTGTGTTGATCAAGTATCGCCTATCTTGCTTTGATTCATTTTTAGGTCACTGGTTCTAGGTTGTGTCATTGTAGAACAATAGTCAGATGAATTACTTTTTCATGGTCTTGGTTTAAGTAAAGAGTTAAGTGATTTATAAATTCTCAACAAAAGGTGGGTGAACTTTCAAGCAAAATATAATACAAAGTGGTTTGGTTGCAGTGCTGGTGAAGAAGCATTTGAATAGGATTTACAGAATGCAGTTTTAAATAGCATCCGTTACCACAGATCCCCAGAGATTGTACAAAGATCCCTTGTATCTGGTATTCCCAGAGACAGTACAAAGATCATGTGTATCTGGTATTCCCAGAGATAGTCCAAAGATCCCCTGAATCTGGAATTCGCAGAGATAGTACAAAGATCATGTGTATCTGGTATTCTCAGGGGGTCAACAAAATTCCACAGTATATAAATAATAATTTTATATTTGACATAAAAATGTAGAGTATTGAATAGAAAATGTATTTATTTACTGATATGTATACAAATATAATTAGTTGAAAATGATTATTTCATGTAAAAATCCAAATGGTCTGATTTCAAGGATCTTTAATTAGATTCCCAGTGGGGATTGAGGACGCAAAAGATTCTGGTGAAAAAACTCCACCGCAGAAAGTCTGAATACCACTGGCCTAAATGAAAAGCTAAACATGTACTCAAGTGAAGTGCAGTAGGCTTTCCCTCAGCCATCCACATGTCCCCTGGATCCAAGCTGTACAACTAGTGCAATGACTTCACGTGTCAACATTTTTACAGGTTACACCCAGTGACACGCGCAGCCTTGTCGATGCTACTGTCTAGCCCTGACAAGACAACAGCCAGGAGGTGTGCGTGGAGCCCGACAGGTCCTCCCTAACATGTCGGGACAGGATGAGCTCCTCCGCTGGCTTGAAGGCTTGAATTCCAAAGGTGTCCACACGCCGAACGTGCGCATACAGAGATGCACGTTGTCATAGACTGTTCTCACGCGCACACATGTTCATTTCACATTGTTACATTGAACTTATCATAGAATATAATGCTCAGGTTTATTGCCTATCTAGTTGTGTAGATACCTTATAACCAGCTATATGTACATAATAATCTCGTACCCCCTCGCATCAGCTACCTCATTCCCCTGCAAATAGACTACCTCATACCCCCTCACATCAGCTACCTCATTCCCCTGCAAATAGACTACCTCATACGCCCTCACATCAGATACCTTAGTCTCCTGCACATCAACTACCTCGTACCCCCCTCACATCAGCTACATCATACCCCTGCAAATCAACTACCTCAGCTCAACACATTGACTACCTCATAACCCAGCACATCAATACCTCACAGCCCCTCACATTAACACACAGTTAATACTGTATTGACAAGCTGTTGTTTCAACTAATTATTGTCTGCATATTCCCTGTTTGTTCCTTTTACATATCTCTTAATATCTCTATCTTTTACTTCAGTTTTTGGAGAAAATGTGGGTAAGTGAACATGTTACTGTCTAAAGTTGAGGTCCAACAAGCATGTGACAAAATGAATCGTTTTCGTGACATTTGTGCTGAGACAAATCTGAAGTGTGCTGTAGATAAATTCTTTTGTGGATGAACCCAAATTGCAAAGCCCAGATCCAGACTCAACGATTAATAGGAACAGGTACCTTTCGTGACAGGGATGTCGTCGATGGACTCCACCACGTGAATGGTTCCCACCGCTGAGGCCTGTCCTTTTGGGTTTATAGCGCTGCACTCGTATGAGCCCGCCTCTTCTTTGGAGAGAGGTGAAATCTGAAAAGCATGGTGGCGACGGTCATCTCTTCATCTTCTCTAGATTTTATTGGTCATGTCAAACAAGCATTGCCTTTGACCTGTTATCTCTTCCAGCCAAATGATGTCCATTAACATCGAATTTTATGGGTTTTCCAGTTCACACCTGTGATGGAACATTTCCTGGTCGGCATCATCCAAGTAGAAACGTTTAACGTGGAAGATGGCCAGCAAAAGGAGAACTTGGTAAATAAATCCCTGTTGTAGCTATAAAGTAAAAAAATCAGAAAATACCAAACTGATATACTGAAATAAATAAGGTAATGAAATGTTTCACATCACAGAGTACTGAGAGTATTGACCGGGAAATAGGGAAGGGGTGAGAGTGAATGACAGGCCCGCCAATGTTTTCTGTGGATTCACGAAGACCAGGAGGTGCCTGCTCAGAGTAGTGTTCTGACCTGTTTCCATTGTTCCTGTCATAACAGTCTCCTGTATGGATACTGTAATTTGTCTGTCTTCATCTATTAAACCCTATAAATGTATAGGGAGGAGTTTAATTCCTCCTTAACCATCTGTGCTCTGAATAGAACAGGACACTGGGGAGTGTCCATTAATAGCTTTGGAATGTGCCTCAAGTAGTATTTAGAATAATACTGAACATAACTAACAGAACGTCAGGCTAGCTTGTACATAACTCTCACAGCGAACGCTATATATTTCCCTCCCTACCTCTGTGTGGGCCTCACTTATTTATGTCTGTGGGGGATGATCCTCAAGTCTGTATGAAGGCTAAAATATTTGGGTCCTTAGTACTAACAGCTTATAGTACTGTGTATGCAAAGCATGTGTACTGTACACGGTTGTGTTTGGGCGGGCTGGTTGGACTCACCAGGACCCAGCCGGTGACCTCATGTTTCTCGGGTCCTCCACGGATCTGGACCGCCAGGTTTTCCCTGTCCCCTGGAAGCAGCTCAGTTCTCTCTTTTCCACTGGTGACCTGCGAGACCCACAGTCGACTCAAAAATGACCTAATAAAATCAGCATATTAAAAGCACGCTGTGTGTGTGTTTGTGTGTGCAGCTGGGAAACGGAAAACATACTGTGTTTCAAGTACACAAAGTCTATGGACAAGTCATGTTCCAGCTGGTTTCGGCGAATTGCACAATGCTATAAAAAGTAATCTAAGATCACAATCAATTATTACGACCTAAGCTGACACGGTTGAAAGCCATGCTTGTTGAAAGCCATGCTTTGGAGAAGTCACTCCAGATATTTAGTTTCTAAATCTAAACTTTTACCTCCCCTGCCCCATTTCTCTCATCTCTCCTGTCGATCCATTTTCCCCTGTTTCTCCATGCCACCATCCCCAATTTTTTCCCTTCTGCATTTCTTTTTCTGCGCTATTAGGGGTTTTTCAGGCAACCAGGGAGCAGTTCTTCAGGAGGTCTTGGACATGGCTGTCCCTTGGCTTGAATCATTATCATCACACACTGCATTTAACACGACCCCTAGAAGAAGAGGCTTGAGATTCAATGTGTCAGCCGTTGGTTTCCTGGCAACAAGGCTGCTAACTGTTAGGCTAGCTGCGCTGCCCAAGCTCCACCAGCTGTTGTAATTACCTGGCGATCCAGGTAATTGTGATTGACTCTTTCAACTAAATTCCTATGTCACACTGTGTACATCTTCGACAGCTAAATAGGTCAGATCTAACCAATCGAGGCCAACCTCAAATCTACAACCTTCGTAAAAAAACAAATAAGCAAAAATAATTTGAACTGCAGGAGTGTGAGTGACTGGTCAAACATTAATCAAACAACTTAAACAGATTTAAATTCTACAAAACATTTTGTCAAGTCCCAACACTTCCCCAACCTGACTACATACTATATCTGTTTTCATATCAAATCCTATTTAGAGCAGTGTCTTGCTCTGTTTTGGCAGGAGGCAAAGAGGCTTAATTTCATGGTCAGTAGAGCTGAGTTGGGCTTCCCACCTTAATGTCTAGCATCCTGGCCTTCTATAACACTTCCACGCCTTTCCCCTACTTTAGTTACTGGCCTTATTCTCAATCAAACCTCTCCAACTTCAGGAAATATTCTATCTTTGTCAAGCCAATGGTGTATTTCATGCCTCTTGTATATGTATTTATATCTTGAAGAACGATAAGAATGGTAGTGACCGACTGTGGGTATGAAGTAAAGCGATAAGAATCCGATAATACAGTATTTCCCTTTTAAGCCCTGGTGTCCGGCCCTTTTGTTTCAGTGTGTGGTTAGACGTTACACACTTCCTATTCCCTGTTTTCATATCTCTGTCATCCATTGTTGTCCTCAAATATACAGCCCAGATAAACAATAAGTGGGAGAGGAAGCATGAACCACCATGGAAGTATGAAACTTGGAAAATACATTATTTACCTATTGCATGTTGTTTTTCAGGCCATCAGCCTAAACCAAGGTTTTGGGAATTGACACGCATGCCCCCCTCGTTTTTCAAAAAGGTTTTCAAAGATGTCAAATGCCTATGATTTTGTTGCATAGATAGTTGAAAATAAATACTAGTTTTTGTTGTTTGCAATGATAAATTAGTACACAGAACTAGCAAGTGAACAATTCATAAAAAAAAAAAACATTACTATTATTATATATTATTTAAACAATGACATTTTGAAAGAAAGTCAAGGGTGTCGGAATTTGTGGGGAAGCAAACTACTCATGTCATGCAACATTGTGTTCTGCATTGTCCAATCACGGACTGTTTCACAATTGTGGAAAAAAAATAATAATGTCTAGGTTGCACAGTAATGTAACTATAGTTGATATTTCATACCTCTATTGCCCAAGACTATGGGTAGTTATTACCCAGAACGGCTCATTGATTGAGTATATTCAAAGCTGGGGTTGAGAAACCTGGTACCGTTGTGTAAGAACTGCAGTGGGAACATCTAAATATATGTATATTTTTTATAAATAAAAGAAAATGTAAGAGGACTGACTGTTCTATAAGCCTGTATACCATATTTTTAAAGATAATTAGAAATATTTCATTTAATTCAATACAATAGTTTCTGTTCTGGAGACATTAAATGGTGGCCATTAACATTTTAGTCAATTAGCAGACACTGTTAACCAGAGCAACTCACAGTTTTGATGAAGGCTGAAATGTAATGATTTTAAGGTTGTATTATTTGATATGCACTGGAGCAGGAGTGTGAGAAAATTCTCCCCCGAAAATATGGAATACCAACAAATGTTGGGGTCCCCTGTACCAAACTCAATATGGAAGGGCTATAAAAACAAAGGCTTCCAATGGTGACTTGATATTGGAACCTTCTGGTACCTTCTTCCAGGTGACCACAGGTGTGGGGATTCCACTGGCCTCACAGCTCAGATAGACCTGAGAGCCAGTGACATTGTAGACCTCCCCGGGCGGTGTCACAATGACAGGAGCTGGGAGAGAAAAACAGAGAACAAAGCTGAGAAGTCACCTTCGGCAGGAGTCAAAGACAACAAGCCACCGTTGGAACGACGGCAGTTGAACTGATATGTGATGAACGTGTTATTTAAACGGGCCGGTGTGGTAACAGACCCCTCCTCCAAGCTACCTACGATGGAACTAATGTGAGTTTATTTTATGTTTGTAGTCATGGGTGGGTCCAAGTTACCAAAAAATGACTTTGGAGTGAACTCTGTTAGAGGAATATAGTGAATATTAATTAAGCATACTTTCTCCATTTGCCTTGTGATGATTTATTTAAAACGGTAACTCTGTTTGGTTTATCATTATTAACACTTGCTGTCATAGCCAAGACAGCCAATATGCACAAATTGAAAGTGTATTTATATATCTGAAAAACACACTTTGTTTATTTGTTCCTTTTATGGGTAGAGACAAGAATGCTCTAAAATGAATGTTATGCTGTAACAGGACTATGAGAGAATGTACTATACTTCAGGAAATAACATGAAATTCTAGAATATATATAAAAGTTGTATCCTACATTAAAAATCCCCTTTCTTTCTAGTTCCTATGAAAAGGACTGTAACCATTTAAGGATGGTCAACAAGACACTGCACTGTGACAAAACCTGGAGGTGGGAAAAGTGTTGGCTGTGATCTTGCCCCATTATGCGGTTTACTTTGACCTCTTCGAGAGAACTCGGGGCACTGCTACTGCTGCTCTCCCAGCTCACCCATTTGGATTCGAGCCAATTAGCCGGAGTCTGGGGCGTTCTGCGTGTGCCCCCACCCTAACTCAATTCCAAGTCGTGATCCCTTACCTGACTAATCCAGTGCCGGCCTGAAGTTATTATTAATCATGTGAAGGTTCGCTGAACTAAAAGCTGAACCCAACCGGCTTTGCTTTAAACCAACAGGGCCTGTCTGTGTGTTTGTAGTCCACCGGCTGCTTTGATTGACGGTCATCCTCCTTTACAAATGCCGAATCCCGCTTGTGAAGGGCGGAATTTCAGACATGTAGGTTCAGGGCTACGCAGACTACGGAGAGGGTGCCAACACAGAGTGGAGACAATGGCTTTCTGCTTTTTCAGGGACTGGCTGGCTTTAGCCGGCTCAGGTTGTTTTGGTGCTGTTACAGGCCAGGACCGTGAGGATGAGGTTGACTGCGTCCACACCGGAGCAACAAATCAAGTTCGTGGTCAGCTCGGCCAGTAACTAGAGTGCACTAATGTCTCTACTCCAGTCCCACATCAAATGTGTGTGGGTAGGAATTAACAACGTTGGTTGTTGGTGCGTTAGACAAGAGCCAGATCCGTTCATATGTGGAAAATGGTGACAGTAGGATTGTTCCACAAAGAGCACCCTTTAAGTCTCTTGACTTTTTAAAGTGGAAACCAGTACTTTTGTTCATGAAATAATGAACTATCCTTTAACATAGACCTAAAAACGCTCTGAATCGGTGGATATATTAACATCTAAATTATGTGAATGTTTTAGTTTACTGTGCTCAGGCCACAATTAATTTCAGATGATGGAAGATATTGTGGCATAAGGCAAACTTGAAAAAAATGACTTCTCAAGATTAAAACATTTCCTCTAGTATACTGCGTTCTGTCGTTTCAAGTAAACCGTGGCATCTGCCCTTCAATACTTTCTCACCTTTTGCGCATTTCCCTTTATTTAGGATTCTGACTTCCGGCCTTTCCTCGCTCAAGGCTTCCAGACTTGCTACTTTCAATTCACAGCCAGTTTTATATGTCACTCCGTCTGAACCACACACTTCGTAGTTTGTCTTGCATGCGCAAACGCCGAACTTCGTCTTCTTGTCTTTGTCGCTCTTTACGCACTCCAGCCCAGAGGCGCAACGCTTGGCCGTGGATCCGCGCCCCCCGCATGGCTCTCCCTCTCCAGACGCGCAAAACGAACAGCACCCACAGGAGTCGAAAATAGTGCCAAACTTGCAGCCCTCTTCTGGAATAGGGTCGCACAGGCTGAGTTCGCAAGTCCCACAGCTGCGGGGCACACGGTTCGCCGTTGCGAACGCAAGTGACAAAGACACGACAAGGGAGAAGAACACCAACATGTTGCTTGATGGGTTCGGAGTGGAGGTTCTGTACAGTGACTGCCTCATACAGTGTGGACCGCTGTACCGTCTGTAGTTAGTTTGTTTAACCACTCCCCCAAACCACAACCCCTCCCTGATCCAATGTTTCCAAAACTGTTTTAAATGCCTAGCTGCGCATCAATGCTAAACATTTAATTCCATTTAAGTAATTTAACTCAATTATTGGTACCTTGTGAATATATCTAACATAACCAATGATATGCGTCACATGGATGGACATCCATATTTAATAAATAAAAATGACAGTAAAATACAAAGCACATTTCTACTATACATTGTTAATCCACTATAAGCATAATTCTCTAAAATACCTTTTAGAAGTGTAATCGGCCTCTAACACAAAGACAATTAAGGTCTTCAATCACAACACCAAGATGCCTCTGGCTAGGCAGGGAGAATTTACTCTTCTATAAAACAAACTGGCTTTTACATGCTGTACAAGATTCAATCAAAAAGATTCTGACACCTTAGCTTGTCAGTAGATGGACAGATGTATAGCTGATTCTGTCACAAGGATCAGAAACACCAACAGTGTCCAGATCTCAGTGCATGGTCACCAAGAGGAGAGCTGAAGCTGAAGTTGTTTATTCCAGCCCAGCGCCGACACTTATTCCACCTCAAATAACCATCAAGATGTTCAGAATCAGGGCCAGGGGTTTTGGTATTGACATGATTTAGTGGGAAAGTCCCTTTTTTTCCCCCGCCAAACACCAGCCACCGTCTTCACTTGATGTATTTGGCAACGAGGGAGGAGGCGATGTCCCTGTAGGGCGTGTCGGAGTCAGAGCGCGTCGGGGGAATGTGGCACAGCTTCCGGAGGCGTGGGGAGCGAAGGAGGAGATGGTGTCCCAGTCCTACACAGCTGGAGCTCAGCCAGTACAGAGCCATGGACTGGACATGAGGGAAGAGACAACATAATACGTTTCTGGAGGATCTGGAAACACCCCCAAAACATTACAGTGCTTCAACACTCTGAACTAAAGCAAAGCTTGTAAATTGCCTCGGCTCTCCGTGGGGTTTAGTCTTACTGTGACCCTCGTCAATACCGACGTGCACCAAGGGGCCCACCGGTGTCATCTGCTTCTCATTAACCTCAGAGAGTAACGTTCAGGGAGTCGCGAGGGGATCAAGAAACCCATCAAACTGATTACGATTTGTTCCTTAAAATAATACATCAATCATGACATGCTTTTTGAACTTCTACAAGATAAAATCATACACCGTCAATAATGACTAGTCTAGTTGCTCTGGATGTATAATAATAATCTAAACATCAGATCAATAATTCCCTTAAGAGATTTTTCCCCATAAATGGTGTGCTACTATGGTCAATTTATTTAAATGCACAGAAATAGGCTTTTGGATCCAACTGGGATTTTGACAAAGATCCTGTTTGGATTAAAACGTTGTCTGTTTTTTCATACCAGAGTTGTGGAAATTATTTTATTTTTTTCTGTTTATCCATCCTGCACAAGTTTGGTGTGCAAAATAGTTTTCACCCTGTGTCTTAAAACTAGACTCAATCAAATCCCAATCAGGCAACTGTATCTATTCCTCTTTTGAAATTGTGAAAACCTCATGGGTTTCCACTTGGCTCATGGAGGCTGCATCGTTCATCCCCATGACAGGGCCATCGGAGGGACTACAAATCCACACCATCCTCCAAACCTCACTCTCTCAGCTTCAGGACACTTGCGAGGAAGCGTAGAGGGACCGGTTGGGTTCGCATGGACCAGTTCATTTTACATTTCTATCCGTCAGACAGAGCTCCAGCATTGTTACACACGACGAAGACACAACAAAACGACAATCGAGATTCTCCCGTAAGATTGAATGTGCTCGGTTGAAGGTGCTCGGTTGTGTGTGTGTGGGTGTGTGTGTGTGTGTGTCTGTCGCATCAGATAAGACAGAGAGACATGTTGTGTGGATGCATGACTTGGTGGAACTATCGCTGGGGTCTCGGGGGAAAACATCCTCAGAATGCTTTCAACCGTCCCCGTTTAGGTGGGCTCGGGTCGGTCTCACGCATCTTGTGCATTGTACGTAATGGGTGGATAGGAGCATGGGACCATCAGGGTTGTGCCTGTCTGGGCACGAGGAAGATGGATGTGTTGCAAAGACAGGGAAGTATAGTGAAAAATTTGAGTCAACATCTGAAAAGGGTTTAAAATGTATTTAAACGTCTTTTTCTAGTGACTTATGATTGTCAGAACGAGACCATAACTCCACCTAGCAACAAAAACACCTGCACGTCTATTTCATAATGTCACCTGGAACAATCGTGCTAAATGGCCCTGAAGAATGGAAAAATCAAAGGAGTAATTATTAGAGTATGTTTCATCCACACTGGCGTTAGTGGGCAACCTACAACGTGACATATAGATGGACACTGCTTTCCTTCGAAAGACTGGACCAACAAATGCATCAACATGAAATCATAAACACGCACGCACGCACACGTACACACTCACCGAGGGCACTGTGGCGGCCAAGGGAACCATCAGCACAGAGACGCCCCTGATGAAGTGGGTCACATACTTCTGGACCTTGGATGCCTCTATTCTCCGCAGGGCAAATATCTGAATACAAATGGACAGTAGACACACCAAGGAAGGTTCTCATTCCTTTTGGGAAATACATCCTGAAAGTACATTCTGGTTTTGAATTTCTATGGACTGGCCAGCGGGGGGTGCAGAACAACCAATCAAATCAATCGGTGTATCGCAGCAGATAGCAAAGCACTATCGGTCCAGCCTACAATTGGGTATTTCATTTCACTCAAATTGACCCCTGAAGTCTATCGCGTGTTGAACACAGGTCTACCTGACACCATGTTTGGGAAGGGGTGTCATGTATCAACACTTGGAATACAAAGAACAGCCGCAGGGTCTGAACACAGACTGGATCAAAGCTGCCCTCTGAACGCTTTCTGTAGAATCTCTCTAACAGAGGTGTTACTCAGGATGGCCCTCACCTCTGTGATCAGCAGGTTGACAAGGCCCAAGGAGATGGGCATTAGCCAGGTGGAGTCAGGCAATGTCAGATCAGAGAACCACAGGGCTCCCCCTACTGTCAGCTCCCCCTGCAACGCTGAGGGGACAAAAAGGCAATACGGTTTACAGGAGTGGTGTGGAAATGATGCAGGAGAAGACAACTGCCTTGATGGTGAACTGATTAGTTGACTGGTTGAGTGTAGAGGTTTACCAGCGGTGGCGTCAGACAACCCCAGGCTGAGGTTACGCAGAGCCAGGGAGAGGCACACCCACATTGGCAGCTGTACCCAGATCAGCAAGCTGGCCTTGAAGGGGTGGCAGTTATCCCTCACGTACAGCTCGGACACGATCCTCTTCAGATTCTTCTTGAATTGGTATCTAACAGGAAACAAACGGCGAGAGGTTTCAATGAGCTACACATGGGACTTGAAGAAAATGCCCAGAATTTACTGTCCTCAGCAAAAGCCTTAGATAAACAAAGAAAATTGTATTTATCTACTTCTCTGCACGATATGTATATTTCCTTGTAAATACTCTATATTGCACTAGTGAATACAAATCAACAAAAAACTAAATATTGCACTTGTTTGCTTGCTGCCCTTACTGGTTTATTAGCTGTACAGTCCTATGTGTAAACATGCATGGCAAACAAAGCTTTGATGATTCTGAAAATATTCTGCAAGGCATTTTACGCTTTAAGTATGTATTTTTGTGCCAGATGACTCATGCTCTGCAAGCAGGTCCGTACATTTTCTTCTGCTCATAAAGCTACAGGTTACGAATTAATCAACCAAAAGATAGAGGTGTCATATTTAGGGTGCTAACCAAGTACATTTCTATAGCCTTTTCTGCTGATCTTCAAGTGGCAATAAATCTTGAGGATCTTATGAAATCGAAAAATGACTCCAATCACACAAATAGATCTACTCCACCAATCAGCTTGGTTAAACAGATAATTTAATAGTTTTGCCTTTCTCAAAAAACCCAATAGAAATCAACCTTTGCACACAAAACCCATAGGGAAATGAATGAACCAAGAACGACAGTTAAATAGCAGTTATACTTGCCAACAGAGTCACTTCCGTTTAACAACTCTGGGGAGAGTGAAGGTGTTTGAGTGTCAAACTCCTTAGAGATGTAGTTATGTTTACTTAAGAAAATATAAAAAGGATTGGAAGTAAAATGTTTATATGTTGTTTTGGGGTAGGTGCCATGTTCCCAGATGCAGCCCGCCAGGAGCCTTGTTCAAAAGTCAGGTCTCTACCTGCAATTTCTGTCTGTCCAGTTCTTCTCTTTGGAACGCACAGAGATTTCGTAGTGCAGCCTCTTAGCCAGCTCTGCTATCTCCGGTTGAAGGCCTTCAACCTAGCTGGAGGAAAAGATTGGCAGGGAGGGTTGACTTTGATTCAACATAATTTAAAATGGTCTCCGTCTGAAGTGCTGCCAACATTTCTAAATTACACCGCCCACATGAGTAACCCAAGACAGGGTCATGGGGGATTTGGGCTAACCAAGGAGCCTGATGCCAAGAGCTAGATATTTCTGGATATAACTGTATAACAAAATTGAAGCTGACAACTATTGTTTTCCATACGAAGTCCTACAAGAGTGAGGGACTCTTCTGTACTACAGAGCAATCAGTCAAAATGTATTTTGTTCTCACAAAATGTAAGAGCATGTTGCAAAAAAGGAATAGTGCACAAACTACTGTCAGTGGCTGTGAGTGTCTGCTCTGCAAAATGACAAATGTAAATGAAGACGAGGGATGGAGAATAACGAAGTGTGTTTCTCAGGCCTGTGGGAGGGGAGAGATCTGTTGACTCTGGCTCAACTTCTCAGCAGGGGAGAGAGCCACATTGAGGAAGATATATTTGAAAAATAAACAGCCATCCCACAGCCTAAGGGGACGGAGGAGTGGACAAGAATGCCTAATAAAACCAAGCATGTCCTTCTAAGACGTGTTAGCACAGACACAGAGAAGCGCTTGCTGACTTTAAAATTCCTCTCATAGTTCCTCAGAATGAGGACACAAAACCAGGATAATGGAGTTTCGGGTGAGTTGAAGGTCTTGCACAGCTGGTGGAACATTGTGCTTGCAACACCAGGGTTGTGGGTTTGATTTTCACTGATTATAAAAGTGTTTGCTAAATTACTTGTAAACGTGACATCAGCACTTTCCCACTAGGGCTAAAATGACTTCCACGCTGCAATTTGAATGTGCCCTTCAACATGAATCAACCTGCGGGACTGGACAACGTTCTGCATTTTAAATGGTCAAGCTAATGATACCTGGCATCAGATGCGCATTTCTACAGTAACTTTGTCCTCCTACCTCATTTCATTCCCTTCACTTATTGGAACTTGTAATATCGGTGAAAGCTTGCCTGTAATGCAGATGAAGGAAATAACACAACGAAGGACAGCTAAACTATTGAGACTCGACCCGGAGGACACGTGTTCCCCAAACCAGTGCTAAAACAGGCACAACACAGGCAAGAACATGACGCTAGGTTGTCAACGTGACACGGACCTTGCCAACGATGACTGCCTGGTAGGCTCCCAGGGGCAGAGTGATGGCTGTCCTCAAAGCGAAGGTGGTGCCCACGATAGTGGCCCACCAGGGAAGACCCGTGGACTGATTGACCCACGTCAACAGCTGCTCGGTCATGTGGACCGGACTCGAGTCCGCTACACCCTCGTACCAGCCTGCGCCGCCGGTCGTTGACGCCCGTCTACAGAGATGGAGGCACGGTGCCGATCTGTGAAGCCGACTGGGGTGGAGGAGTGGTACCATGTGAAGTGGGACGTGGCGGTTTGTTGCTCGGTGGTCGCTGGCGTAGGGCGCTTGGGTAATGCTTTGCGCAGAGGGTCCAGATGAGTGCCGGCAGATTTGACGTAATTTCCGAGTCAGGTCAGGTCTGAGCCGAATGGTCGTCTTCTGCCAGAGCATTGTACCTAATCTGTAAGAGGACATTTTGTATAAGAATTCTTGACTAACGAAACGCAGAATCAGGCTTACAATACACGTCGAATATTGTTATTGTGAACATACAAACTAAAAAGTTGCAACGTTTTCTGTAACTCAGCGGAACATTTTCCAAAGTGGAACGATTCTTCGGTTTCTAGCGAAAACGCCAAAGGTTAACCTGTTAGGTCTGGTGCAAAAACAGTCAATTTCCGCCTATAATGATGTACCCAAATCTAAATGCTTGTAGCTCATCACCTGAATACAGTAGAAACATATTTTTGGTTCCATTTGAAAGGAGACACTCGGTAGTTTGTAATAATCATGAATTAATGCTTAAAAGTATAACACAATAGATGTAGCAGAAGATAAAACAAAAAAAAAAAACATACGTTTTTGTGTCTTTTTTATTTGTCTCATCATGTTTGAAATGCAGTGGGAAGGCCATGCATTGAGATAGGAGGCTGGAAACATATTCCAATAAATGGCAGCAGACTGTAGGTAAAGTTTTGGGCAGCTAGATCGAATGACCATAGAGCTGCAAAATATTTTGTAAGAGGACTCCAAAGTGTCCTTTTCGATTGTCCCCAAATCTACCCAAGCGGACAAATTGGACAAATGATTAAAGGAGGTTTGAGAAATCAGAGGGAATGTACAAAAATCTATAAAAATCATTGTTTGTTGATACGTTCGCTGGATACATGATTCACTTTCACAATGCTCTTTGCATCAAAACTTTCCACCGGTTATGGACACTTTCCAAATCAGAAGACAGGTCGAACCGTACTCCATGCTGTATTGTAAATCGTGGATTTGAGTTCTCGTGTAGTGTAAAAATAATCGTTTCAGTCACAAAACCTATTGCAACGGAACCCGATTACTGAATACACTAAACCCAATGCTTTACAGATACTCTACAGTAGCGGACAATAGCCTGCGTTTACTATATGTTACACATGCAGTACGGCTAAATAGCTAATACCAGTATATAACATTCTGTCTATTGGTGATAATTCATTCTCACCTTTGTTCGAACTGCTGAAGAACTAATATTCAAGGGAATCCAGTAATGCCACAACGGTTGAATCAGATTTAATTTGTTATGATTTCTTTCGCCCAGTGTTTTCACCTCCATCTGCCACCAGTGTGTCGACTAAATATGACGTCGAGTCAGTGTAAGACCTGAGGATCTCAAATCGCATACTTGCATACTATATATTATGCCGGATTAGTATTCGAGAATATTAGTCCCAAACAATAGTACGCTGAAAAAGCATGGTCTACTGTTTATGGTGGATTGTATACGTGCATGCTTTTTGGTGTAATATAGACTCAAATCTCGCGCATATTAAAGGAGTAGTGTGTTCTACGACTATCTCATCTTTTCATTTGACGATAGTCAGTATCGTCACCTATATTGATAGTTATTGCGCGAACGTATGAAAGAAAAACGACAGTTTATTTGTGACAGTTCGTCTTCAGTCTCACTGTTCCAAGTAGTAAGTACTACTAGTATTACTGGCTCGTAAGCCTAAGCTTGTGGCCATACGCGAAAGCCATACAGTACATAGTTTCTAGTTGTGGAGGAAGTAAACTTTATAAGAAACGTTGACAAGTGATATTAGCATCTTATACTTTCATCATGTGTATACACCAGTATATCCATATTGTTTCATTGTGTTTTATTTTCCGCTTTTATTTTTTATATCTTATTTGTGTAATACACCTGTAAGAAAGACGAAGGCCTAGGCTTGATTGTCCTGGATAACATGTAGAATGCGTAGTTAAATGTAGGGTTGACCGGAGATTTTTGTAGGGCCGACCGGGGATTGTTGTAGCCCCGGGTTAGCGGTAGCAATGTCAGTTTGACCCATCAGAAACGAGCTGCAGTGACGTTAACGAAATCATACCTTACGGTTTCCTTTTTGAGCTCACAGAAGTAATGGCTTGTCTCTGTGAGAAAGAGAGTGGATTTTATGACAATAAAACAGATATTCAAGGAAGAAATACTTTTTTAATCAAGATTATTTTTGCCTAACGTTCATTGTATTGTAGACTACAATAGTTTGACTGCTAAAACAGTCAGCTATGTAATGTCTGCTTGTGGTGGGGATAGTTGTAACAGTTCATATGGCAGCCATCCACTCATGACAGCCATCTGCATTTGCCACAACAGAGACAGTGATTGAACCGGGACGTTCAGGAATACAGTCCCCCCCACACACACTCACAAATACACAGACAGCAATTGTTTTGTGCTAAATTCAAAGTTTTATTAGAGATTAGTGTTTTTGGCAGTTTAAATGTTTCACTTTATTCAAAACTGTTTATTATTCGCTCTTAAATAAAGTGATTGCATGAAATGGATTGTTTGGATCTTATTTCAGCAAAGAACCTCTCAGCTTAACATCTATCCTCAGCTAGTGTTACAACTCACCCCATTAGTGGGGTCCTTTCTAACGAGGAAACTCTTTGTATTTGACATTAACTCATATAATCAGTGATCGTGTAGTAGACATCGAAGTGAGTTTTATTTGTAACAGACAAATATTGGTACTGTGTTTCAAAGACTGACAGATCTAGCATGAACAACCCCTGAGTAACTGATGCTCAAACAAAAAGTATTACTGACATCATAGTCTCCCCCACTTCACATGCTTTATATAAGAGATGCCACTATTAACAACCTGTTGTGTTCTGTTAGACGAAGAGCTTTTACGGGCAGAGGGTGTTTAACCCTAAAACATAAGTTTATCCCAATATCAGACCATAGTCAAATAAATAACAGCCTGAACTAAAATCTTAAAGTATGTGGCCAAGCGCAGTCCAGCGTGTCAATGCCGCTCCCCTGATTGAAATATACCACTGCAGTATTGGTTTGCATCCAGACCACTGCTCTTACCATTAATATGCCCACGTCCATCTGTCAACGGCCTCTATCAAGAAAGCAAACAAATACCTGAACAAAATGACTAGCGATGGGTATCACTTTTTCTCAGGCAATCATCAGTCATGTTACATTGGAAGTGAACCTAGAGCTAATAGTCATCATGAATTCCCAGAATGAAACTGATTTTACTTAAGATTGCACTGTTACACAGAATTTAAATAGCTCATGCACAGAATACAAAATGGAAGACTGGTGTAATGAATGCACTAAATAAAGGGATTGGGCAATATGTTGGCCAGTAAATTACAATTGTCAAGCTTACTCTAGAATGAGGAACTACGTGGCTGAACTTAATAAAAAAGTGAAATAACGGAATGACCAAACTGATACTTTAGATTATATGAAGCACAAGAGAAAGATGTTTTGGACTACTTTCTCTCACCTGTCAAAGAGCATGGGAGCCTTTCTATTTCTGCTGATTCTGGGTCAGTCTATTTTCTTTTTTGTTTTCACCAACACATCATTTGTAAACTATAACATATTTATGTTTGTCATTTTCTTGTTAGGTCATATAGCTTTTCTCAAGAGCAATAGAGCCGAAGGAACTGGATGTTTGATTGGCTCAACTTCATCATGTGATGGTAATGAAAAGAACAATATATATTTTCATATGCAGTTCTTTGCTTCAGCACTTACAGATGCATTCCTGGACAAATTCATTATTCAATCCTTACATTTTTCAGACAGATATTGAGGTGGGTTACAGTTTATAAAGCAGTGGATCCATCATAGCAGAATGTGAAGAGAGGAGAGTTAGCTTGGGCATTGTGATGAACCTCTGCTACATAGCGGATAGCGGTATTCAGCCTGTGTTGAAGTGGTTGTGATCAAGGAGATTGTTCAGAGAAAGAAAACATGTCAGTTGTTTGGAGACAGCCCGCTCAAATGACTGAAGGGATGCCAGTCTTTAGTTTCTGATGTACTGTAAAAGATGTCAAATGTTGGCGACTTTAGGATGGCGGTGACTATGTTGAGGGGACACAGCCATTGGTCAGGGATCACTTGATGATGGTAAGAAGGTAAGAAGAAATATCTGTAGATGGTCTGGAGAAGGGAGGAGGCATTGTGTGAAATGATCATGTTTTTGGGCAACCAGACAACACTAGCTACACATAATATTATTGAGATGAACATGGAAAAAACGTCAATGCATGAACAAGTTAGGTGTGTGAGAGACCGGTGGACTTACTAGGCCAAGTAAATTATTTCTGTTAATTCGAAGTTCAGCTCTTGTAATAGTAATTACAACCCCTGGAAAGTTGTTTTTAACTCATTTGGACACATTGATATATAATCTTCACCTTAAAACAGATAAAGGTATCCTATTAGAACAAATTAGACTGAACGATTATACTTAGCTATAATGTGTTGATCACAAATTAGTAGGGATGGATTTTCATTGTGCTCAAAAAATAAATGCAATGTTGTTGCCTCAGTGTGTTGGGTCACTGTCTTCTTGCAAAGATGTGTGGTTCTGCTTCAGCTTTTTGACAGATGTCCTCACATTCTTGTCAAGAATGTTCTGGTAAAATATTCATGCATGATTTTACGATGACAAGTTATCCATGCCCATGGTTCTCCAAACGGCAGGGTAAAATTCTCCATGGTTTCCAACTGTAATGAGGATCTTTTATTACATTTTTACCAAACACGGTGCCTGGTATTGTGCCCAAATAACTCACCTTTGACTCATCTGTCCAGAGCACCTTGTTCCAGTGGTTTTGGGTGTTGTCTGGCAGTATATGCCAGTGCTTTTGTGTGTTGTCTGGCAGTATATGCCAGTGGTTTTGTGTGTTGTCTGTCAGTATATGCCAGTGCTTTTGTGTGTTGTCTAGCAGTATATGCCAGTGGTTTTGGGTGTTGTCTGGCAGTATATGCCAGTGCTTTTGTGTGTTGTCTGGCAGTATATGACAGTGCTTTTGTGTGTTGTCTGGCAGTATATGCCAGTGCTTTTGGGTGTTGTCTGTCTTCACATTTTAGAGAAGAAGCTTCTTCCTTCTTGGCATCCTACAGAGACCAAGTTTGTACTTATTTATTTTTGACCATGAACTCGTGCACTTCAACATTGACTCTAGCCAGAGATGCCTATAGATACCTTGATGTTACCTGGGAGTTCTTAGAGACTTCTATAAGAACATTTCAGTAAATTCTTGAATTTGATGGGATGACATGTCTTGCGTAGATTGCCATTGTCTGGACATTTCTCCATTTGTAGGTGATCTTTCAGACTGTGGAGTGATGTACTAGGATGTGCTTGGATGTGTCTTTGTAATCCCTCCAAGACTAACGGGCGTCAGAGCTCTTTCTTCTAATGGCCTCAGACAGGCCTTTTGGTGTCTGCATGATGTGTAAACACACACCCAAACCAGAGTCACCACAGCCATATGGTTAAGACCAAAGCAGAGTCACCACAGCCATATGGTTAAGACCAAAGCAGAGTCACAACAGCCATATGGTTAAGACCAAACCAGAGTCACCACAGCCATATGGTTAAGACCAAACCAGAGTCACCACAGCCATATGGTTAAGACCAAACCAGAGTCACCACAGCCATATGGTTAAGACCAAACCAGAGTCACCACAGCCATATGGTTAAGACCAAACCAGAGTCACCACAGCCATATGGTTAAGACCAAACCAGAACAGGTTTCTAATTTACACAAGGCTGCAGCCTCCCAGGTTACTCTTGAAATACTTTTGGAATAACTTTCAACTATCACATTTTTGCCATTTTATGTGAAAGCACGTGATGGGGTGTAGGACATTTTCCATGTGGGTAAATAGCATTTCTGTTGAGTTTTTTTTCCGTAAATGGTTTCAACCTTCTGGTTTTTTGTTATTTGTTAAATTGGGTTAACTTTATCAATAAACGTAATTGGAATTTCGGTCAAATATCCACATGTTAAAATTTGCTAAAAAATACAACTTTCCATGGGGTGCATCTACCTCTTCACAAGAATGTAGATGGGTACCTAAATAAGAAAAACGTCTGTAGAAACAGAACTTAGTTCAAAACATATGGAAGATGCAACTGTGAATGTTATTGTAGTATGTACACTATGTGTAGCTCTGTACAATATTATTTAAAGTGTGACTGTTAATTAATCAAGGATTTTCACTCTTTCTTGTCACTGAGCACCATTCCATCAGGGTTATCCCTCCGCCACTTATTTTCTCTCTGTCGTCACTCTCACCTTTAGACAAGAAAAATTGTTTCAATGTTCCAAGTGCTTGTGGACAACATGAAACATGCGTTAACGAAAGTGGCACCTTCCAATGCAAGTGTAACAACGGCTTCACTTACTTCACCACCAAAATGGATAAGTGTGAAGGTAAGGGAAATACAGTGGTTCTTGGCTCTTCTGATGCAGAGTGCGTGGTCTAAATAGTCTAAGCTGGGTTATTCAACTCATTCCCTACAAAGGGTCTGGTCTTGCTTGTTTTCTTTCCTACCTGATTATAATTGTACCCACTTGGCGTCCTCAGATCTTAATCACAAGGGTCACAATGAAATAATGCTGATAGTTTGTTGGTCCATAGGTTGAGTTTGATAAGGTTTTTCTCTTAACTCTTGTGACCAAATAACATTATGATTGGGTTGAAACGGGACACAACATGTAATCCAAACAGATTTAATAGGAGGTTTTTACTGATCGGCACAAAAAAGTACATAGTGTCAAAGTGAGAAATTAAATCTACAAATTGTTCTAAACTAATCACAAATACAAAGCAGTAAATTATTGATTGCATTAGTGATCACCATCTTTGCTATGAGCTGTTGTACAACCTATGGCCTTCAGAAGTCATGTAATTATTTCAATGCAAACTGAAAATGGAACAAACCGACACCTGTCGACACACTAGAGTGGCTTATAGTACAATGTCAATGTCAAGTCAAACCTTGGACCTGAACCTAATTGAGAATATGTGAAGAGTTTAAAATTGCTGTTCTTCAAAGGTCCCCATCCCACTTGATGGAGGGTGGTTAATACTTATGAGAGCCACTTTGGTTTTTGTCTTTAGCCCTTAACGGGTTCATTAGTAATGATCATCGTTAACTACAACCTGGAACATTCCACACTTAAAATGGGATATGATTTCACAATGTTATGTTGCCGCTCACTTAGTGTGTAATGTTTACAATTCTTTCTGAATTCTGTGTTGGTCCCTCTGATGTAGATATAAACGAGTGCAATCCAGGTGTCTGTCCAAAAGGAGATTGCGTCAACACCCTGGGAAGCTACTTATGTATTTGCTCTATCGGCCTAAGATATGATGCCAATGGATTATGTGTTGGTCAGTACAATCTTTAAAAATCTGTCAGAGATCACCAATCTGTCAGAGATCAACAATCACATTTTTCAACACGCTCTTTCATCATCCTTCTCTTTCCGAGGAATATACTTCCTCGGTCGCCTTTCTCACTCTGTCTACCTTGATTCTGCTGACCCATAACATTCTGTTAGAGCTGGTATGTACTTCTTCTTCTTTGTCCTGTCCGATACAGATATTGATGAGTGTATGATTAAACCTGATATCTGTGGGGTCCATTCAACTTGCCTCAACACCAATAACAGCTACTCCTGTCAGTGTCTTCCTGGGTTCACAAAAGACAACAAGAAGGGAGCCCCTGGATCGTGTGTAGGTAATTATTGTGTAATGAGTGGTGTGTGTGTGTGTTCTCTTTTGTGTGTGTGTGTGTGTGTGTGTGTGCTTATTTGTACACACTTGTGCTTGCATGGATCCATGTAGCTGTGTTGTCTCCTCTGGCTGTTTCCTCACCTCTCTCATTCAGACATAGATGAATGTGAGGACAAAGACTACTGCCAAGTTGGGGGGATCTGCCACAACTTGATTGGCAGCTACTGGTGTCAGTGCTCAGCTGGATCAACTAACTACGGCAACAATGGAACTAAATGTGTTGGTGAGGGACCGACACCATTCTGCCAGCGCTCACTGATCTATTCCCTTCTCGGGGACTCGTGTAGCTAATGCCGGACAGCATTGAGATAAACCCTTTCATGTTTTAACTTTAGAGCTCAGTTGTGACCGGCCCGAAACGAGGCCTGGAAAGGTAAAATCTTTGTTTTTACATTTAGAAAAGTGTGAATTTTGTTGTTTGAACTGTGGTAACTCCCCACTGCTATACATGCCCCCACATCCCAGATTCTTCCAGTCTTTGACAATCTTCAGTCTCGGTTGAGAGAAAACTGTTTGAGGTTGAGGAACCCTTCATCATCTGGACGAGGTGAACAGCCATTGAGGGGAGATGTACTGTTGAATGTAAGGTACCTTTTTTTTTACCCTTACTCCAAGCCTAAAATGGTCATAGGACCAACAACATGTCCTGACTATGATAGATTTTCCCTGTTCTACTACTCTGAGGTCACTTCTGGTCCTCTCAAAACCTTTCACAAAAATATAAATACAACATGAAGCCATTTTTATGATTTTACTGAGTTTCAGTTTATATAGCTAAAGTGCGCTCCACTGAAACCCTGAATCTTAATAATAAACCACAACATTGTCCGCTTGATTCGGGGAACTCATGTAATGTAACAAGGCTTAAACACAGATTGAGACTTGAGGCCGTTGACTAATTCATATAAAGTATTGCCAAGCTGAAACAATTCAATTAAGTTCTCTTTATGTCTGTTTCTGAGTGTTTTAATGCGTTGAGGCTAGTCAACAAGTCATTACCATCCCGGGTGAGGGTCTTGTGCTTGTCGACTTCACCATCCCGTAGACTCCAGGTTAGGCTTCTGAGCAAAGTGCAGGTAACATGACATCTTCAACCAACGGATTCAGGGTTTCAGTGGAGCGCAGAATCTTAACCGTACGTAGTCTGGTTGAACATCTGCTAAAGTACTGGCAGAAGAAGCCACACCCACTGACCAACATTCTCTTTAGTCATCCGTTTGCTTTGTTTCTTTTTTGTCCAGGAATTTACTAATGCCACTGATGATGTTCTGATGAGCCTCCAGAAAAACATGGGTTTCCGTTCTAGCAGTGACCTGACTAGTTTTTTGGAGATCGTTGAAAACTTAATGGGACTGATCGCTCCACAGCTGACAGAGAACATGACAAGGATAGAGACCAACTATACAGGTTACACACACGCACTGAACACACGCTGAACATGCGCTGAACATGCTCTGAACTCACACACAGAGTACTAAAGATTCACAGACCGTTTTGCGAGTGCCACAAGTTAACACCCATGTTTCAAATAGATTGTGTAAATGCAATTCATTTTCTGGTTAATGGAGATGTCTGGTCAGTGTTGAATTTGCCCATATTTTGGAAAACAGAGGCAGAGATCCTGGTGAACAGAAACATGACTAAACCTAATGGTCCAGTCAGCCTGACCAATAAGAACGCTCAACTTGAAACCAACTGGGAGACTGTTGCTGGAGATCAAAATAATTACCCAGGTAGCCACATCCTATAGCATCACTGCATTTAGCATCGCTGCATTTAGCATCACTGCATATAGCACCTAGGAATAACCACCTGGGATTTAGTACCTTGGATTTAACACCTGGGAATTGTAATTATTTGAACGTATTGGAGGCTTATCTGCCCCGTAGGCAGACATTTACAGTATGCAGGCACGTACCCAAGCACAGCACATGGCCCTTGGCCATATAGTGCCCTTTCCGACTGGTACTTGCAACTGCTCTGTCCATGTGAAGGACAAATCTGTCAAGTCTTGTGAGTGTATCAGAAAACTGCTGTATTTCCGATGACATGTTATGGTGAGGGGAGAAGCCCAACTTAAAACATCCCTTTTAGATGTTAGAATGTTCCAGTCAATCAAAATTGTACAGGAAAAGATGAACTATACGAAAGTTGGCACGAGAAATAAAGCATAGAGCTGTATGATGGACTGGGATAGTGCTTGATCTACCTCCAATATGTTTAAATAAGTCAAATTCCCACACTCAAAAATGTTACAAATTTATTACACGTTATGTCGTTTTTATTTTGTTTGCAGGGTTTGCCTTTGTCAGCCTTCTCGGCTTTAAGAATGCACATAGTCTGAATGACGACTCATCTCAAACCCAGCAGCTCGTATCCAGTGCCGTCACGGTATCTACGAGCAACCCCAACTCAACAAACCTGCATCAACCGATCAACCTCACCTTTCGTCACTTGCAGGTAGCACATTTAAAATGCTCTCTGACTGTCAGAAACACAGGTTTTGCTGTGATACATTTTCAGTCAAGTGCAAAGGTAATAACAATGTTTTAATGTTCCATTAACCTTATCTTAGTTCTGTGACGTGGACCCTGAGTGTGTTTATTGGTCAGAAGAGAATGGGGCGTGGTCTATGCAGGGCTGCACCTCAGTGGTAACAAATTCCACCCACACTGTATGCTCCTGTACCCATCTCAGCACCTTCTCTTTGCTCAAAAGAATGGAAAAGGTAATGTGAACAGCAAGGCTCTGCTAAATGGGGGGGAAAATCTGCGTAAAATATCTGTGTAACAGGTAGGATGGCACAATTCTAGGAACAACTGTATTTATACACGCTCGTGTATTTCCATAAGTCCAGGTTGGAGGATTGTCAATTTCCTGCTCGTTCCTTCCAGATTCTGGAAACTTCCAACAGGGTTCTCTGAGTCTCTATGGGAAGATTTTTTTCTGTAGTAAATGGAAAGTTCTCAGAATTGTTCAAAAATAGTCAGTGACTGTCTTTGCTTCCTCAGGAAATGTTAGTGGTCAAACAGAAAAGCAGTTAGATGCTTTTGGGCTTCTGCTGTGTGTTTGCTACCTTCCTACTGCCCAGATGTTGTGTCTAATGCTTGTCATTCCTCGATGGCAGGGAGGAAGCCAGGTCTCAGTAGCGATGTGGGCGGGCATTCTTGTGGCACTGGCCTGTGTGGTCCTATCCCTTACCACAGCCCTGCTGTGTCGTTTTGTCAGCCAAAGAGGCCGCGGAGGACACCAGCAACGTGATGTGAAATTCTTTCGAAAATGAACAATTGTTCACGGATTTGAACAATCTGTGTCAATGTAACGCTTTATTTTGGATGAATTTTTAACATTTTCCCATGGCTTGCAAGGACTTCCAAAGACAGCACTTCTTTTGGTTGTATAACAATAATCCCAAGAAATACAGATATAAGAAGTCTTATAATTGAATGTAAAAAACACCAACTGTGTAGAAGAACTTGCAACATGACCCAACTTTAAAAGCAGGGCATGTCTCTGTGACAAAATAGATATCAATTTAGCCTAGCGTTTAGTATGGATTTTCTTTTAGATGAAATTCACAACTTCACAGTGTATTTGATCAGTATTGAAATGCTGAAATTGAGTTTCTGCTGTTTTTAAACAATGTAAAATCCATTAATGTCTTTCGACGAAACTAATTTGCCAGCCACCCGTTCATATTAATAGTAGTAGAACCATACAGACTAGGAACTTACGTTCTACCCCAGATGAAAGCTTCTGTTGAAACGAATAACACATCTTTATACATGAATGACCGCAGAAAACATTTAACCCCCGACTCCAACACCTCCCCCAATCCTCACCGCTCCACCTCCTGAACAGATGAAATAAGGTCACATAGTTTATGGTAAATTGGCAAACATTTTACATACTGTCTTACTGTCATACTGTTTTTTGTGCACATGGGGAATTCCAGTGTGAATTGTATACTTTATTAGCATATCCAGTTCAGCCAGGAAGCGGTAATTGGTGCCATCACCCAATCATGTCTACCATACTACCAGAATAGGCGGAGGCAGGAGTGGTAATTGGTCAGCGATGCATCGGCTAATGTCAGATTGGTCCAATCACAATGTCAGATTTAACCTGCCTATTTAAATGTTGGGTTACTCAGTCTGATATGCTGATGATCGTACGGGCATGTGAGTCAAATCCACGAACCACCCCTGCCTCCGCCTGTTTGGTTCTGTATTTCCTTTGTGGGGGGATCTGTACTATGTACCCCATTGCCTATGGGGATTGATGTTAACAATATTACGCTGATGTTATTGTTGGTAGTATCGTAGACATGATCGAGGGATGGCACAGTTACCCCAAAGTAGCAGAACCTAATAACAAGACACAGTAAGTATAATGCTGTACATAAGTTATCCAATAAATGTTTAAACAAGTATGTGGTGTTTTCTGTATTAACTATTTTTATGAAAAAAAAAAAAGTAACAAATAGCAATATTTCTTCACATTATGTCACATTATAACTGATGTAAATGTCTGAAAATGTTAGGTTGTATGTCATTCTACTATAAAGGATGACAAATGTCTAAAGAAAACCTTCAACCGTTAAGGGTTATAAGTCTATTCCAAATTTGTCTTGCATTTATTTGGTAAAATCTCATTAAAATCTGTAAATAAAAGGCTCTTTCTTCAGCAATAAACCACTAAACCTTACCGGAAGGAAAATGCACAAAATCAGATCTGTCCCATAGTATGTTTTGTTCTGACCTTCAGATGATTCACCCTAAATAACTGTACACACGGACTTAAACCAGGAAGTTTCATCACAATGTAATACAAGTGTCATCCAGACATTGTGTGTTGTGGTCGATAGAACACGCGGTTAACATCCCGGACACCGTACCCTCCTGCTAGCAGCCGAACGCCTGCGGTTCATAGTTTTGGTGCTCGCTCTCAGTTTCCGCAAACGCAACTGACGCAGCCTCATCTGCAGGTCTTTGGGAGGCTTGATCCCCTTGGCCAGCATCTCCTTCAGCCTTTGTCCGGGGGTCTTGGTGAGGCGGAAGTCGCACAAGGTGGGGTAGTGTTCATACATGACCTGGCACCGGCGTGTGGACGGGTTGTAGCCCTCGGCGCTTACGGTGACTTCATACTCACCGGGGTTCAGCAGGCGCCAGTAGTCCCCATCAGCGACTGCAGTAGAGGAAGGTCACCTTATTAATCTGGGGGTTAGCGGATTTCAGTGCAAACATGGGGTTAATGTCAGCTCATGCAACGTTTTATCTGAGCCATTCAGCATGTAGAAACCGCTATCAGCGCGGACAGATACTATTAAGCAATCAGTCGTCGAGTTGCCCGCGGGCAGCTCTGTCCCATGCTTCCTTTGCTCTGTGAACTTGTAACCACAAGCGGAACTCGAAAAAGGGAGAACCCCGCAAGAAGATAACGTGGAGCGTTGAGAAATGAAAATAAATGGACTATTTTCCCCACTGCCCTGTACTGGCGATCAGTCAGACTGACAAGCACAGAATGTATTGGAGACCCCAGTGTGTAAGAGTAGAATACAACATGTTATCGGTTAGGCTATGGCATGTGACTGTTAGAGACAATCACGCACAATCTAGACAGTGAGCAACGCATCACGAGACGTAGAGAACGAGAGATGACCAGACTTGGAGATAATGCATAGCTCAGGGTCCAACTGAAAATGTCTGTATAAAAGAGGAAGACGAAAGGCAAGAGTCAGACTCGTTGGTAAGCGGGTCTCCAGATATATCTGTTGTATGCAATAAAGTGCGTTAAATATTGAATCTGTCTTTGGTCTATTTCTCTTCTTATCAACTGACTCAGGTGAAGCAGGTTAGGCTGCAACACAGTGTTGGAACATTTTTACTTATTAAACCATTATAACCAGAAACTGGTGCACCCATGTACTACTACAGATTAAAAGGTAAACTAAACAAACACTTAATAATGTTTCTGCTTGTGCTGAATTGCATTTCCTCACTAAGCTCATTATCTATGGCTCATGTTAAATGTTGAAATTTTTCAATACAATTCAACATTTATTGTTAAACTTTACTACAGTGTGGATGTGGTCATGATGAACCCAGAGTTGTTTCCACTGCTGAACCTAGACTGGTCCCACCTACAATGTGTTTGTGTTAAGCCTAGTCTTTACAAGATATAAGCTACGTAAAATATTCTTGCAGTGCCCTCCAGAGGTCAACGGACATAAAGCTTCTCTGTTGAGGTTCAAGCATTTTAGGCACATTTCTCCGGGTTTTTTTGTTGAGGTTTTCAAATTTTGGGATGCTTTAGGTTTCATATCAGCTAACCATGTCATTTAGACATCACAGCTTAAGTGATGTACCCATAAAACATAATGGTCAAAATGGGTCAAACACAGAAATGCCTCCAAAAAAATGTTCCACCATTAACTTCCTCCAAAGTGGATATTTGATCCACTTTCTATAAAGCCTTTGTTCTGAGTATGCTCACCCCAACTCAGTTATGATACATATATCTTCCAGACAAAATCACTGCAATCTACATACATCTCCACCTGCATTTGGCCTGAAATACCAAAATGCAAATGTGAACTACAGTGCAATCGTGATAAGCCTCAATCACACATGCAGCGTCAAAGCTCTCTGGTACACCTGGAAGTTCATTCATTTCTAATGGAACGCTACGCTAGTCGATGACAGTAGAACTGGCATGCAACCGTTCATAGACGCACACGACGAAGCGCGTGAGCTGAGGCAATACCTGATCTAACGTGGTGGTCGATGCCGTCCACTTTGATTACAGCATCCGCAATGCCAGCCTCCGTGTCTTTGTCTCTGACCACCCCCTTGATTCCTCTGTGGACCTGGGATATGAAGATGTTCCAGAGTTAGGACTGTACCGGAAACTGGCTTGCAGTGGGTAAAACTGCGCTGGATGGTAGCGACGGACCTGCTCCATGTAGACCAGTAGAGACTCTTGGTTGTTCCTCCACTCTGTGGGCAGCTCACTAGCATGGGGGAATTTGTCGCAGGACAGCTCCACCGTCACGTCGAAGCAGTTGGTGTGCAGATAGCTGAAGTCATTCATGCCTGGAAAACAGGTTTCACGCTTAACAAATATCTCTTGGTATTTAAATAAAACGTTAGTACTGTACTGCCCCATCTCCCCCCAAAGACTGTGACTGTGGTATTAATGTCCCAAGGTGACAATAAAAGCTGTCGATATCTCACTTCCCGGAACCGTGTGCCAGTTGGCGCCGTTGATTATGTTGTTGTAGCGCTGGAAGTTTTCATTGTGACAGGGTCGGCGGTCGGGATTCGACATGACCTGGTTGGTGCTGGCGTACACTGTGGCCAGCCAGCGGAAGAAGCTATTATCGGGTGTGGGTGTGTCATCACGGGGCGCCCAGTCTTCAGTCCTGTCGAAGGGGTAGGTGACCACCAGTTCCCCGCCGTGCAGGTTGGCGCTCAGTACGAATGGGATGTTCTGCATCCAGTTGATGACGGCGCGCGTCTCCAAGGCCACCTGGCATGCGGACGCACAGACATGCTGATGACACGGAAATATTCCCTTCGAACAGCCTCACGAGGACAACAATCTACATTCTGTGAGACCATTATGTAATCAATTTTAAAGGACATTGCTAAATGGCCAGTATGGATTTAGGGGGGGGGGGGTCGTTTCCAATATCTCTAATTCATACATTTGCCTAACGTGTGTGATGTTTTTGAATGTCAACTCACAAATGCATCCTCTGATGTGTAATACTCTGGTATCGGGATGTAGTGGTTGATGAGCTTGGACTTATCATTGTTCTGGAAGTCATATTCTATAGCATCCCACATGACTTTGTTCAGGTCAGCAAAGTTGTTGTTCATGTCGATGCCTTCGTAGCTATAACGGCCAAGCGCCCACCCTGCCAACTCCGATCCCTGGGATTAGAGGAGAGAGTGGAGGGTCGGAGGTCAATAGGCCCTCAACGATTGGTTGACAAATATTTATTGTGCGCATCAACAGGTAATCGACATTACATTCCAACATGCTTTCAGAGACCTTCTTGTAGGCCATTTCATAACCGTCTGGGTTCATCGATGGCAGCAGGTGGATGCGTGTCTCTTTGACCAGCCGGACAATGCGTTGGTCGCCCCGTTTGTATTCCTGGCAGATGTACTGCATGAGGTTAAGCAACAGCTCCCGGCCCAGAACTTCATTCCCATGCATTCCTGCTACGTAGCGGAATTCAGGCTCACCTTAAGAGAAAGACAAAGCAGTTGCATTATAACATAAGATTGTGTCTCCAGAAATTGTGTGTCACTGACCGTTTCGATAAGGATTGTGATTTACATTTCCGCTCTTGTCTAGAGACCCACAAAGTTGTAAAATCCATGTCTTAGGCCATAACATTGGTTTGTTTGAGAGGTTTAGGTAGACAGACAATTGAAACTCAGGGAGAAGGTGTAATAGCTAAGGTTTACCCTCATGTAATCCCTTAGCATAAAGCTCTGAAATCAAGCACATTCTCCCTAGGTAGTTAAGCATTTTAGAAAGTAATCTGAGAAAGATTCGTTTTTGACCAGTCCCACGAGTGTGAGTTAAATAAAACCACTGAACATTTTAATTAAAAAAATTGCATTTCAATGGTGTAATTTTCTTGGCAAAAACAAGATTGGACTGCATCTAATGCAACAACCTATACTGTACAAATATTGTTTGACATGGAAAATTCCTCTCAGCTTTGGAAGAGCACAAATCACGTCTGTTCCCATACCCAATGGGCTTCTATATGTTCAGAGTGCAACGTTCCTGGAATGTTTTTCAACTTCCCCTCTCAGATTCAGCACACACCCCTTATCCTTTCAAAGCAGCGACCTGGGCAGAGTAAGATGGCGCTATATAATAACAAAAACGGGTTCATCTTGAGGGAAATGATTTTATGCTCTTCGATGTCCTATGAAGTTAGGATGTGCAACTGGGTCCCTGAGACCAATATGTTGCTCCTTTCTCACAACGCACAAGGCTTTCTTGCAAAGTCGCATTTCTGAGGCTATGAATCCACTGACTTGAGTTCACATTAAATTACTGGAACCTTAAAGTCTTAGCCAGTGGAACATTTAACTTAAAACCTGGCTTAACCTGCCAAGGAAACTGGAGATTTACAACCAAATTGAATCAAGCTGACAGACAAAAAAAACATTCAAAGCTTTTTATTCACTTCCGAAACAGGCAGACAATAATTGCATTTATATTTCGAAACTAGTCAACCATACTTTAATTAAGTTTCTCTTTAGATTACAGTGCAAAGGCTGCCCAGTTCTCTGTCCACGGAATTCCTGGCTCCGTGTCCCATTGTGAGTTCTGGCGGCAAATGGTATTAGGGTCTGCCAGAGATAAGCTTAATGGGGGCAAGAGCACGCTCAGTGACTCCACAGCAAACAGGTTAGATGTGTCAGAGAAGACATGTCAACAGGGGTTGACCTCAGCCTCTGAGAGCAAACTGTGGCACTGCAGATGAGTGCTACAGCGTTGACTTGTAATCAGGCTTCATTAACTGTAGCATCGGCAGGTATTCAGGTGGAACATCATACATCAATATTATAAAAAACGTATACAAATAGTTTAAAATTATTTATTTAAACATAATTATGTCATTACTTGATTGGATTGGAAATAATGTTTTCCTTGTTGTTGTTGTTTTAAAAAAAATCCTAGATAACTCAGAATATTTGGTCTACTCATCCAGCTCATGCAGGTGACCTGCGGGCCTCCTGTTGTTGACGCCTGGTCTACTCACCCAGCTCATGTTTCCCAGGGTTGTCTGAAATCTCCATGACGTACATCTTCAGGCCCATATGGCTTTTCCCAATGCTGTAGATGCGTGTTATGTCAGGGCAGTCTTCGGTCACTGACTTCATGAGCTGAGAGACAGAGTTAAAAAATTTTTTTTTGAGCATTATGGTGTTGTCTGTTGGCAGAAGACTTCCATTCCAGCTGAACCAAAGCTTGAGGTGGCCTACCAGACAACTAGTCTGGATTAATTCATGAAGCACCTGGAATAGTGATATGTTAAATGGATAGCTGGACCAGATTACAAAATGGTAGCCTTTCTGGTTCAAATCCCATTAGTTGAGAGACATATTTTAGCGTTTGTGCCAAAAATCCCAAAATGCTAGCATTTAGAAATCTGAAAAATTAACCAAAGCATGAAATTCTGTCAGAATGCTTCCATAGACTGGTGACAGGGTAAGGACACCAATGTGCCCTTTTCTTATTTAGATGAGCTATCCCTTTAAATCATGACGGACAGATTTACACCTAGCTCCTCACTTGGCAGGGGTGGAAGTGTGGTGTGAAGAAGGAAAGAAAAAAAAGTGAATATTTGTTTTTGGTGTGTGTGGGAGCTCCAAACCCAAAAACCTCAGCTGCTTGGATAGGTTTACTACGACAGTCACAGAAGCCATAGATGCCTATGGTCCCTGATGCTACATTTTGAGTGAACAAAATCACAAAATCATAGTTGGTAGGAGCATTTCATGAGCAATGTTTTTATTATTTAATGTTTAATTACCATGGTCATAATCAATATTAAGTCACAAAAAAAATCTATATTAAATAATCTATATTAATCAATATTAGAAGTTCAAAAAAGATGGTAAGTTTGGGAATTACAATGGTAATTAATTATCTATCAACAATTCCTACTATTACTAGTAATAATAATAATAAACATAATTTCCCTGATTATTATTCTGCTACTAAAAATGTTGTTAAGAATATTTATATGAAACCTTAATGTATTTATATTCAATTTACAGAAGCTAATCCAAGTAATCATTTAAAAAAGCCACAATTCAATTATATATACTCTATTACACAGTGATTAGATCAATTAGAAGCAACAGACACATATTATATAGTAGACTTCTTTGATTTGTTTAATTTAGAACCTCGTTTCTCAGCACCTGATAAGCATGAAGATGAGGCAAAGATACAGTATTCCTATGTGCATGTTTTGATCTGGGGGTGCTGATGGATGGACAATGCGAGCCCTTCGGCAGAGGTCAAACACAAAGTGAATTTAGTCATTTTCTCAATATATTAATATTTGATTCCTTCTACCATTTCTATTCAATCAGCTGGGTGGAACTTCAACCGATTTTTGGAGGACAGGACTAAAACCAGTTGGTACAAATGCTTTAGATTTACATTTGCAAAAGAACTTGATCCAGCCTTCATTCATCTAAAGAACCTCAACAAGCTAACTGGGATTCCACTTCATGCCTTACTTTCCTCATCTCCTTATAGTTGTGGTGTCTGAAATCCAACTTTTCGTGGGAGCTTTGCTCCGTCTGCTGCCAAGCATAGATGTTGGGATCTACAGGAAGGACAAGGGCACAACAGAACAGAGAAATTAAAATTGCTATATAATGCTAATGTTTAACTTGCAGTTCCTCGTCTCATTTTCGAACTGCACGGTTTGATGAAGTTTGACGGTTGGGACAGACCAGGTAGTGTGCAGCCCAGGACTTCGGCTCTAAGACAGATGGTTCCGTTCTCGTGCCAGGTCTGAGGATTGATGCGGATATAACGCGCCACGGTGGAGGACTCGTTAAACAGGGCCAACACTGGGGTTTCAGTGTCCTGGTTCCCCTCGAAAATCTACAGCACAAGACCCAAAACAGGGAATGGAGGCATTAGTGATTCTGTTTGAAGAGAGGACTTTGTACTCAGTGTTGAACTTGTCTTTGTTAGTCATACTCCCATGAAAATCATGGCAACAATTGTGAAATTTTATGAAGACTGAAAGCTGCCACAACAAAACTGTATTGACCCTACGGTGAAATTAGGGAAATTGAAATTCCATACAGTTTTCCACAGGGTGTAGATGGCATTTAGCACTTGCATTAGAATGATTACATTTAAAAAATGTTGTGATTTGTAGGACCTTAAATCGCATTAACTAAAGCATACTTTTTACTCTGTGCCGTCAAGGGAGACAGAAACATATATACACTCTTGATGTGTGGAAGGGAAGGTCCCAGTGGTGCCCAAAGGCTACATGTGCCTGCATGGACAGTAGGTTGTAGGTTAGCATAGTGGGCACCAGTAACTGGTTTGGCACAGTGGAGTCAGCTCTGGCCAGAACAGAAAACTTTCCAGAAGAGTACTGATGGGGCTGAGATCAGCTGGCCAACAGCCACAGTCTTTGCTGCAATTTTAAAAGTAGGCAGGGACCAACAGAATTTCATTGGTCAGTGATGTCAGGATATAGCGGACACTCCCACCATGGTCCACACGAAGACACGCAAACTTATAATTGGGTCAAGAGAAACTTTCCATTACAACAGTAAGGTCTTTTGTAGAGTGACATTAGGAAGACTGTGTTTGCATGTCATAGTGATTGCAACTGAAAAAAAGGCCTATAGATAATGGAAAAGGCCTATAGATAATGGAAAAGGCCGATAGATAACGGAAAAGGCCTATAGATAACGGAAAAGGCCTATAGAGAATGGAAAACGCTTATAGATAATGGGTTCTATGCAACATGTCAACTCACCGCCTCTTCAGATCCGTTCACAGCCGGCTTCCACACCAGCGTGTCATTACTGAACTGCACCTTGAAAGTCTCCACGAAGTTCCAGCTGCCAGAGGACGACAAAGGGCAACTTAGCACATATCTGTACAGTGTGGTTGGGCCATTAGGCCAATATGCCAATTGAATATTGCCCCTCCACCGCGGGCGCCTGGTGAATGAAACCGCCACCGACCTCCAGATAGAACTGCGCCCCTGGAGGATGACCCCGGTGAAGCGTGTGGGTCGCAGAGCGTCCACCTCCAGCCACTGTTTCTTGTCCTCATATTGGGCACACCAGGCCCCGTCATATATATCCCCGTCCTCTATTCCCGACTACCGAGACAGAGAGACTTTATTCACAGGGGTTTTGTCGGTGGAAACAAAAGATATGGAGGTTGTTATCACAGAACAATACAGAGGCATGATGAAAACGTCACATTTGCCTTTACTCATGGTGCTGCGTTTCATAGCTTAGACCAGAGACTCCTTTACTATCTGACCCGACCTGGATGTTGAGTCGACCACGGTGAGCGCCGAGCCCACGGCGCTTGTAGGACGAGGCTCTCAGCTGCGTGTCCTTCACCCTGAGAGACTCCAGCCCCAGAGGAGGGCACTCTGACAGACACGGAGGACATCGAGGTCACACAACGGCGGAGTACTGACTCACAGTGGCGCAAAAATACCTCAGTCAGCACGACATGTTCATTGGAACTGCACGCTTAATTAACACGCTTAATTAAAAAAGGAGCGGTGGTTGGAGAGAGACGGAGAGACTGAATGCACACTCGTACAATTCAGACATTTTAGCACAGGAGACAATGAGAGTGAATCAGAGCGAGAGGAAAGGAGAACAAGTCTGCGAAAGCATTGCTTGAAACGGAGAGCAAGCCTGAGGGGAGGAGGAAAACCTCCGTTTCTACTGCATTTCCATGTGAAGAGCACACAGGCGTTTATTGTCTGAGGAGCCTGTTCGGCTGAACATTTAGACACGGGTTCCTGTGCCCGGCCACGGCTGGTAAACGTCTCTCTAAACACTAATACCCTGCTGACTTAGAAGCCTGCTGGATCTCTTCACTGGGTTCATTGTGACTCAGAGTAGTCCCCTGTGCTGGGGGATCACTGCTACTGAATATTTGTTAATATTACTCTATATTCTGACAAATCACGTACGCAATAGGTCCAGTGAACAATGGAAGTTAAACCACGAGTGAGAAATCACGTCAACAATGATTTTGTTGTATTTATTAAAATGCTGTTCTTGCTTCTGCGTTGGCAATTGGACGAATGTGGTGGGTCAATGATTCCTAAAGAGCTCACAATGTTCAGAGAGCATTGGAAAAACCGAATAAGCTTTTTAAATCTAACCTCAAGAATTGGAACTGTTTCAATAACCGTGGCAACAGTCACAGATGATATAAATTTTCCTTAGGCAGTCATTACATCGAACCGTCAGCAGAATGCTAGGCATCTCACCCATATTCATGTCTCCATTATTCAGTTTGAAAAGCTACTAATGCACTGAATCATGAACATTACCTTCTTCGAAAAATAAAACCTGAATTGCCTCTGCTTGGAGTGCTCTGCACTCCTGCTTTGAGTCCTGTCCTCCCCTCTCACCCTCTTGCATATACAAACCCTTCCTGTTTGGCCCCAAGATATATCTCCCCATACGGCCTCATTCAGGGTCTCTTCCTGACATATTTCCCATTTAAGAACAGATCAGGGGTACCAACCCCCTCCCCCCACGGAGTAGATACTCACAGGACAAGGTTTCTGTGCAGCACTGAGCAGGAAAAAAAGAGTGACAGAGAAATTGAGAAATTGAGAAAGAGTGAAATATAAATCGAGGGAGAATGACAGAGACAGAGTGGGTAAAATGTTCTCCAGATGAAAAATGTTCAGCGGAGAACACATTCAAGCAACATTCTGTTTTGTTTGGCTCTGTTAGCTCTGTGGCTACTCAATGTCATCAAGCATGGCTGTGACATCAGTTGTCGATGACGTTTTGCATTTCATAGACGAAATGGAAATGTACACCGTGTTATCAACAAGACAGTATGTCATTGATTAGGGAATCCCCGTTCTCATACTGTACGCCAATAAGGGTTGTTCCCCATACATACGTTCGACTGGCTTCCCTGGCAGCGACCGGTGTCCGGTATTTTTTGTAACAACCTTGGGCTTGGGCATCATAGTCAGCAGTTTGGGTTTCTTGACTTCCTTCCGTATCTTTTTTGGCCTCTTTTCTACCCGTGTACTCCTGGTGGAGCGCTTGGCTACAGTACAAAGGGCAAACCCATTCAATGTGAAATGTGACAGTACGATGTCAGTTGTGAAGACTACATTCTAATTATGTCAAGACCAGCGCTGCCTGATTACCCGTGTCGACAAAACATCTGGTTCCTATCATCAACCAATAGCTCCCATCTAAAAACTACAACACACCGAACTGGGAATGTACAAGACCACAGCTATGGAGCATGGACTGAACTAACCTCTTGTTAGTAAAGTTTTTCCTGATGTTGATCTTTCGCTGATGTTAATACTCCCTTTCGTTGATGTTAATACTCCCTTTCGTTTTTAATATTTTCAGAGGTTAAATGCAAAGGCCTGATGGAACACATCAGCTGTGCCCTTTTTCCTAAATGTACTTAATTCAAAAGCGACATGTCAGAAATATTTACACTTGAAAGACACACGAGAATTGGAAAATGTCTTCACCAGTGTTAACACATTGGAACTTAATTAACAACGCATACCTTTTCAATAAAGATAACAGTGCAATTGACCAGATTTAACATAACCAAATTCAACGCTCACCTAATTCAAGTGGTTCAACATCAGATTCTTTTTTCCATATTCTTTTTTCCACTTTCTTTTCAATGCCTTCATTCAAATCTTCAGTGTTAAAACTGTAGTTGGTTCTCGTTTGAGGTGGTCTAGTTGTCCGTAACTCATCGGTAGTTGCAGACGTCAGTCTGACTTCGGGTGCACTGGTGATGTTATTTCTCGGGGTTGTATTTGGCTTAGTTGTAGAGTCTCGTCTCTTTGTCGTTGTAATAATTTCAGTTGTATTATAATCCACACTTGAAGGTGTGACACTGTCTGAAGAAACGAAGCTATATGATCCACATATCAAAAACGTTAAAACAATGCTCAAGTTTAGGGGTTGCGCCATTATTGTCTCTTCAGATTTTTCTGGTGAATATCGAACATTTCAACGTCCCCCACTCAACACGAAGGTACACTGCTACTCCCAATGCCCATAAGATTACAAAATAAGGGTCTCTTCAACATTGTGTTGCGCATGTATAATCGAACTGTACGGCTGCCTAGAATGTTGTTGGTACCGAACGTTTTCAAAAAAGCTTCATAATAAGAGCCCGTTTGACAGTTTTATAAAACGTTACTTTCACGCGTGATAGTTCAATATTTTTTGTTACAACTGACACCTATTCAAGAAAGGGATCCGCACGCTACTTCTATGTCAGTAGCCTACAAATTAGTCCTTGTCTTTCCAACCAGTATGTTTCTACTTGGCATTATTCAGATGTCCAATAACGTTATCTATGTAATGGAATTAACAGAAAGAGTAATACCGACGTACAACATAGTTATGGGCATGTGCTTCCATGTAGTGGTGTTGGTTGAGTATTACAACTAGAAAAAAGCTCAAACTGGTATAGCAAAAAAATCTAATTAGTTTCTTTAAATTCCGTGGTTTTCCATAAACCCCGTTTTGAAAAATCCCGGAATCAGATAAACATTTGTCTTAAATAATAAACCAATACGAACTACTCATCCACCGACCTCACCGAACTTAATATTATTTTAATTTAGTAGATTTGTTCACACGTTTTTATGCATGTCTTTGTAGCAGGACAGCTGAATATTACTACATCTCACTGTAAGTGGTTTCATTTTTCCGAGGATAGACATTTTAATGCCGTTTCTTCCGTTGTGTTTGCTGCAAATGTAACTAGCCTACATATATTGTCATGAATATTTTTAATTTATATACTTTTTATTTGTCTACCACCGTAGCTTTTTCAGTTGGCCTTGTTTATTACACTAATTTACATTTTACAGTTAATATTAACCACAGCTTCGGTTCCAATCCAAGTGCCAGTGCAGTCCAGGTGCTTACTTTTGTTGGTTTCTATGAATAAATGCTCGTTTGGCTGCCCTTCCAAATTGGCTGTTTTGTCACGTAGGTAAAAAGTTTCATTGCAGAAATGAAGTCCCCAAGAGGAGACCAAGTAAATCTCCCACGTGGCCCTGGGAGGGGTGTCGGTTTTGTCCACTACCTGGCAAATGCAGTACCTTTTTCACTGGTTTTGGACTAATTACTTAATGTCCCAATAGTGTTAAGTGGTATATTTCGGTATTTAGCTATTTCATAAAAAACAAGTGTCTTTTCATATCTAAGTTCTTCGGTTTTGTCATGGTGATAGATTATGAAGGGATTTTACATAGCTATGTGTTAACAGTAATATAGGAGACCATTAACGTCCACAATACAGGGATCTTCTTAAATACGTTTAATGTTAATTAACATCACATTTCGTTCTATTTTATTCAAATATCGGTTGGGGGTAGGGTGGGGTGAATAATTTGGACAATTATTCTTTTTGGAAAACAACATATTACTTGTTAAATATATACGTTTTAGGTAGTCATATTAGTAAAAAAAAATAGAATATACTTTTCCCATGCTTTAGCATAACATATAATTAATCGCCAGTGTTGAGTATTCAATTTTTTTTTTAAATATACGGTGCCAATCATTTTGGTGGTGCCAGTATGGTGTCGTGAGTAGGGCGCTGTCCTCGGTCCTTAATTGGCTACACAGAACAGCTGAGATTTCGCGCCAGTCTGTCACCTCAAATGCAAACTGCTATGTGTAGATGGAGGTACTACCAAAATGCAAGAAACAACCAATGGGAATTTCTGTAAGTTTCCAGATTTTGGCAAACCAACAATAATTAAATGACATATCAAAATATATACGTTGAATTGTTTAGTAAGTTGCCAAAAAACTGGCAAAACATGTTATTTTCACCAGACAGTAACGTTATTAGGCTATTTGTATTGGCTATTTGTCACGCACTGGTTAAAAAAGCTCTCCAAAAAGGCAATCTTACTATATTACGCTTAATCAAAATGTCAAATTGTACATGGAATACATACATTGATCATTGTATTCATCCCAACCGTTAACATTATGGGAGTTAAATGCAATTTCACGTTGGGAAATGGGATTACATGTCTAGGCGAGGTTACCACACTAGATGGCGACAGTGACCAGATTGTGATCTGAAAAGGCTGAGAAGTAGATACCAAATAATATTGTTTTGCTTTGTTGTTGAGTGTGGGTATTTTTAATTTCTACTGACTTATTCCGGTCATGAAGACACAGCGTTTGATAATCTCCGCATAATTAATATACAGTTTCTGTAATGCTGAAAAATAATGAATTAATTGTTTTCACTGCAGGCCTAACAGTGGTCAGGTATTGAATCCATTTTTTACGAATAGTACGGATAGAAAACATTGTGTTTGCGTGCGTGTGTGTGTGTGTGTGAGTGTAGAAAAACACGACGGACATGTATGAATTAGCCTACGCAATATTGTATTTACTTGGTAGATTATAAGTAACTATAGATGACTTACGCTATTCTACTACAGTAACGTTATTCGAAACATACGCTCGTAGCTTGCTTTTTGTCACGTTTCTATCCGTCGACCTGTTAGGAATTATAAAGGAATCTTTCTGCATTATGCAGCGAGGTTTTGTCAGGACATTGTTCATTTGAGCAAACACTCAAGACTTTCCGGTTCCCCCTAAGTTATGCATGTTTTCTAATAATTCATGCTGGCAGGTATTTCGATGTTCGCTCAGCTTCCTGCTAAACCTTTTCTGCAAAAAGTAATTCTCACACCTGAGTACTTGGAGATTTGTTAGTTGCATGTTTGTCGCCAATATCCTGCGGTGTCTTGTGAGCCCCGGGTGTTGTGTTTTAGGCTTGACCGTGTTCAAAGCACTGTCCGTGAAACCATGCAATGACTTGAGATCAAAGAGCGCACATAGATACAGACAATATCTGAAATTGTTTTGTGATCACATATTCATTTCATTTTAACGTGCAACTTCGACACACGTTTTCATTATTTTTTTCCCAACAGACACACAAAAACGCACGTGTGCACGCCACCACAAGTGTCAGAAATCAGTGAGCACGAGTAGAAGACTGCAGAGAGAATGTGGTGCATCTCGCTCTTAAAGGGGTAGTTCGACCAACTCATTAAATTCAGTATTATCTCCTAGGCAGTTTATAGACAATGCTTGACATCAATGGATGCTTTGATTTAGTTTCAATGGCATCCAAATGCGAAAATGTTTGCTATTTTGTCCCAAATATAGTCAACATTTAACTGCACATTGTAGCCTTTTGTCATTGCATTAAGTCATTCGAAAGAATGTGAGGTTATAGACGCAAATACAATAACAATGTTTGTAGCATGAAAAATATTGGGTCCACAAATGCCACAAAGTTATGGTAATAATCATGTTGAATATTTTTTCATTGTTAATTTTAATATCAACTTCATGGTTGATCTGTTGAGTGGTTTGGGTGAATATCGGTTATTGGTATTTGGGTGTAAAAACATTTATTTGGTGTTGCAACAATAGTAAAGCTATTTTGTAATAACTTTTTTGTAGAGTCTTCAGACATTATTAAGTATTTTCCAAAACACAGAAAATGCAGGGAAATAAAACGTTCTTACAATGTGTCTGTCAATATTCACAATACAAATGTCCTTAGTGTAATTCCTGTTTCTAGGATCAGAAAATGTATTCAACAGTCAATTCCTCCCCACTGAGATGTGCCAGACACACAATGCAGTTCAGAATCTCACTGTAACTTCCAGATTTTGCTATCTGTCTTAACAGAGAGTACAATTGAATCCTGAAAAGTAAGTATCCACAGTATTTCAGTTTTCCATGCTGCCGGCAATTTGTTTTTAATTTACCCGACCTAGAAGATCAAGTGTGTGCAATTTAGACAATCACTTTAGTGATTAATTAACTCACTTGGTCAGGGGTGCGGCCTACAGCTAAGCTTGTAGAACATTGAGCTTGAAAGACCAGGGTTGCTGGTTCAGTACCCAAGTGGAACTCGAATGACAATTTATGCAGTCACTGGTATAAGTGGCTTTGGATATGAGCTTCTGCTAAATGTCAGGCCAGGTGCTGCTGTACCTGAAGCAATACACTGGAGAAAGAAAACCCATCTCAAACCGTTTTTACTTCCTCACGAGCAAAACGTTGTAGTCCTGGAGTAGCTGGCTAACTACTGGCTAAGTGGTCTAGAGAAGGATGAGCAGGCCAGTTAGCAACCTTCTTCCATTATAATGCCATTTGTTTAAATCTTAATTTAATGATGTTAGGGCATTCATCAGCCTTATCACGACACTGCAGCGATGCTTTTAGAACTAGTTCTGTAATCATTACAATATGTGTTTACTTTAGAACATCATTGCTACTTCATATGACATGACATTACAGAATGCCAGGTGTCGCAGGACTGGTTCTTGCAGTTTGCTATAGCTAATAGTGATCACCATTGGCTGATTGTTAAAAGAGTGTTTTCTCCACATTTCTCAGCTTGAGCATTTTATTAAAGTTGAATGTTCAGGGAACTTTATTGGAACAATCGTGTCATAACATTCCAATTAATAACAGTTGATTTAACATTTGCTACATGTTGTTTGGGGGTTTTGGATGACGGCTGTAAGAACATTAGCAGAATGTTCCAGTAATGTTTTCCCAGAGCTAATTTAATTTAATCCAGACATAATTGCCAAAGTGTATTTCAGGGAATATTTTTGGAACATCCTGTCATAAAGCCTTAATAGAACTGTGGGTGTTTTCATTAACATTGCCAATATTACACCAACATTCAGCTAATCAACATTAGCTGAATGTTTCTGTAATGTTTCTTCAGAACCACATGTATTACTCACAGTTTTTATTTTGGCGGTGTGTTTTAAGAACATTACAGCAAGTTGTGTTCTTACAGGTGGTAGTAACAATATAATAAGAACCCAAGGTTGTTGTTCTGTATAACTAATTACCGATGTTGTGAACGTTCCAGAAAAAGTATTAAACATTGCTTGAAAAAAGTATATCCTTCTAATATTGCCTCAAACCTTAACTACAACTTAAAATTAATGTTATCTAATATACTGGTTCACTTGAATGGGCTTGCATTTTACTTTTATTTGTGTTGGAATTCGAATATAGTGAAACAGTGTAGATTATTGGTAAAAGTAACCACAGATTTGTCTAATATTCTGTCTAAATGTTTCTGTCAGATCCTTAACCCTATCCTAACATTCCCCTTTTGTTCCCCAACTTTTCTATCATATCCCTAATCTCATCCCAACTTTTTACTAACATTTCCTAAAGTATCTGTGTCAGATCCGTAAGCCTATCCCAAAGTCCCCTAATGTTCCTCAACATTTTCATCAGATCTCTAACCCTGGCCTAACATTTGGTACATGCAGTATTTAACCAGAAAAAAGCAGGAAGCACACAGTATCATGTTTCCCAGAAGGCAGATAGAACATAATAGTCGTTTTGAATGCAGCACTTTCATTTAAGTAGCCAATTATACCCGGATCTAACAAATAAATAAAACATTATTTTCACGCCTTTTATTACTTACTGAAGAAAAGTTTTGGTCTTGTAAATCTAAGCAGTGGTAGGCTATCGTTCAATACTAACTCAGTTGGATGTTGTTTTTACATGGTCTTTAGTGGTCCAGTCTCTACAAGTTGAAAATATTTTAATTTAACATCCAAGAGTCTGTCTTGAACAACTCACAAAAATTATATAACTAGACAGTGACATTTGGTGTTGAAGCTAGCCTCCTTCATTGCTACAGCATTCTGGGATTGATGAAGTAATAATTCATTATTGAAGAGTGTACCTGATACATATACATTTCTGATGATCTCCCACTGTTATGCCCCATCAGGACCTAAAATACAATGTTTATTCCAATATTTGTGAACAACGTAAATGTACACAAACATTGTATTGTCTCAAAAAGGGTGAAAACCATCATCTTAATACACAGTACAAGATGGTCAGGCTTTGCAATCAGTCTATCTATGGATTTAAGAGAACTTGCCTCTTCAGGCCCATCCCTCAGCTATCATCCAGCTCAGAGGTAGGGATGACTGCTTTTATATTGTTTCAGTAAGGATTCCTGCCCATCCCTCAGCTATCATCCAG